>JAVCKT010024416.1:9076-111235 GCA_032273925.1 Rhynchotus rufescens | reverse complement strand
GCCGCGCTCCGCGCCGCCCGCCCCGGGAGCTGTCGCCGAGCTCCGAATCCCCCCTCCCCGGTTCCGAAGCCGCCGCCGCGCTCCGCGCCGCCCGCTCCGGGAGCCTCCGCACCGGGAGCCGCTGCAGCCGCCGCGCTCCGAACCTTCCCCCCCGCCCCCGGTGCTGGAACCGCCGCCGAGCTCCGGCCCGCCCGGTCCGGGAGCCGCTGCAGCCGCCGCGCTCCGACCCCCCCGCCCCCGGTGCGGAGGCGCCGCTCAGCTCCGCGCTGCCGCCCGCGTGTTGCTGCCGCCGCCGCCCCCCCGCGGGAAAAGCCCCGTCCGCGGGCGAGGAAGAGGAGGAGGAGGAGGCGGAGGAAGCGGCGAGAGGCGGAGGCGGGGGGAGGAGGGGAGGAGGGAGCGCGGCTCCCCCCCGCCCGCCCCCGGCCCGGTCCGATCCGGCCCGGCCGCCGCCTCCTGCAGAACCGGGGGCTCTGCGGCCCCGGGGCAGGAGCTGGAGCGCTGGGAATGGACCCGGACCCGGGGCTACGGGGCTGCAGCCGCCGCTTTTCCGGGGGAGCCAACTTGGGGATCCCTTTTTCCTTTGCTTCCCGTAGCCGAGGAGACAAAACATCCTCCGCACCCGGTGACACTGAGCCCGACCCCAGCACCCGCTAGGATCCATTAGGATCCACTAGGATCCTCAGTATCCCTGGCAGCCGCATCCGGCACCCAAAGCCGAGGCCCTTCCCCAGCGCCTCCAGACTGGGAATCCATCCCGGCGGGTTCCCTGGGGAGAGCGGGACGTGCTCCCCTCGCGCGCGTTCCATGTAAGCGTCGCCGGGCGCCCACTCGCACCCACTGCAGCCCTGAGCGGCAGCAACTGCTTCGCACCCCCCTCTCAAGCTTCTTTTCTTTTTTGTTTTTTATCTTTTGCACTCAACTCGTTTTTCCAGACTGATTTTCCTCTGTTGCATCTTGCCACCCAATAGATGGAGCCCTGTGAGCCCCAATTGCTCCTTCTGCTTTCGGAGACTTTCTTCTCTTTCCACTAATGGTGGCGGAGCTGCAAATGTGCAGGTGTCCAGGCAGATGCAAAGCCCTGGAATTCCCACACCTGGCAGGATATCTGGAATCTGGGCATTCTCGGCCATAAAGCAGGTTTTGAACTGGCCGGGACAAGCAGGTCTCTGCCCATGGATTTTAAGGACTGAGCTGTCCTGGAGCAGCCCCTTTCTTGGGGTGCATCCTGCTTTTAGGAACGCTAGGAAGATGGCCATGTGTTCCGACACGAACGCACCCAGGCGAGCCCAGGTTTTGCCGGCTCCAGGCTGGATGCTGCTCGTGCTATCGGCAGTGAAACTTCCCCCCCAAACTCCAGAGGGGCTCCGCGGCAGGGGGGATCCAGCCCGGGGGGTCTCATTCCCACGGCTGCCCTGGAGGAGGGAGTCAGGCTCAGAAGGGGCCGCGGCGGCGCAGGCCGGCACAGCGCTGGCCGCGCATCCCTCGGCATCCGGCCGCTCTTCCCGGCGCGTGTCGTTTCTATGCCGACGGGCACAGCGGGCTCAGGGCACGGGCTGAAGCCCTGCGCTTCCCGAGTGCCTCCCGGGGGGCTCCGGAGCTGCCGCTTCCCGCCCGGAGCCGCCGCAGGGACGTGGGAGCAGGGGGAGAAGCGGGAATGCTGCCGGAGCAGGGATGCTGCCGCAGCGCCCGGGATGGCCCCATCCGGCTCACTGGAAGCTGGCTTAATAAAGCTGCGATAGCACCTAATTTCATTTTAAATTTCCTTTACCTGTGTCCCTTTTTCTCCTAATAGAATCCCATGGGACCGCAGGGAGCCAAAGCATCGGAGCCCCTGGACTGGGAAAGCCAAAGAAGAACAACAATCGGGCGCTGGAAACCTGCCTGCCTGCACGGAGCTCACCAGGAAGGCCCTTCTGGGGACAAACAAATACGAAAAAAATGCAGAACTTCTATTTTCCTTACTGCTACTCCCAGTATTAGTGCCAAATACTCCCCCATTCCCCACTTAGCCACTGGAGATAACAGCACATTAGGTTTATCACGTCTCGTAGGTGGCTGAGAGGGGACCGAGATGAGGCAAAAAGGAAGGTGAACGTGATCGTCCAGA
Source organism: Rhynchotus rufescens (assembly GCA_032273925.1). Lineage (NCBI taxonomy): Eukaryota > Metazoa > Chordata > Aves > Tinamiformes > Tinamidae > Rhynchotus > Rhynchotus rufescens. Next base: position 109,128 of record JAVCKT010024416.1, on the reverse strand, counting down.
TGGGTGTTTTTCACAAAAATAGGATTTACTCTCCCATAAATGTGCACTGGCATCACAGTATATAATAAATTCCTAGCAAACTGTTCCCAGAATAAATAACAAAATCCTAGTGAACTGTTCCCAGAATAATTGCCTAGGACAAATAATCAGTACTTCCAATTTGTTTGGCTTTCTCTGCTATTCTGCATGAAGTAATGTGGCTCCTCTGCGATAATGAGAAACACCTGATGCCGATTTTGGACAATAAAGGAAGCTTTGGGCACTAAAGCACTGTGCTCCAGCCCCTGCAGCAAAAGCCCAGCCAAATCCACACCAAAATGAACTGGAGAGGCTTGACGGGGCGGGATAAGCCGGCTCTGAGGGCTGCAAATAGAGAGGTGCCACCCCTGGCGCAGCGAGTCCCCGTCCCCGATGGAGGGGACGAGCAGAGCATGGGGGCTGCGTCCCTGTGTGTGCAGGGACCTTCCCGGCACCGGCCGCACTCCCAGGTCTTGCACCAATGACTCAAATAATTGCTAATAATTCATGCAATGAGGTGACTCATGTCCTAAGGAGCCCGGGAGCAGCAGGAACCCTCCCTGGCCAGCGTGCGCGGGATCCAAGGTGCTATATAGACCACGAGTGCTGGATAGATGGGTGCTCTGGAGTCACTGTTATATGAAGATGCATGATAATTAATTTATTGAAAAGGTTAAGAATTGGCTGCTCGCATTCAGCGCTACTTCCCAGCAAGGTGGGTGCCAGGAGCACCCGTCCCTATGTCTCAAGCAGCGGGACGTGGCTTCGTGGTGACCCAGGAGCACCCATCACCTGCAGGGCCGGACCAACCTTCTCAGCTCCGCCCATGCAACCCTATTAGCTTCAGCAGCGAAAATTCAGAAAAGAAAGAAGGAGAACCAGCTTAAAAGCTACCAGAAGATGCAGAAAAACAAGTGGTCCTGTTGGGATACTGGGGACTGTCCTGGCCAAGCATGCACCACTGATGACTCTGCAAAGAAACCAGGAACCCAACGATGCCATTGACCCAATCATTGCACATCTTAGGAGCCTGAGTGGGTAGACTGCGCCTGACGGGCGGCTCTTAGCATTTGGGGAGGCACAAACAGGCAATTCTAGCTCAAATGTAGCAGCTGTGATAAAAATACAGAGCTAAGCGTGTGCACTTAGCTGCCTTCTGCCCTTCCAGCCCCGTTCTGAGGGGAGCAAATGCAGCAAACAGAGGTCAAACCCGCGTGTCCGTGTCCCTCCAGGGCGGACGGGCGGCAGGACGTGGCCCACCCGGCAAGAGTAACGATGCTCTGGAGCGCAGGCGGAGGAGGAGCTCCCGGGACGCGCGACCCGTCAGCATGATTCACAGCGCAATTAGGGGATAATACAGAGAAAACTATCAGGAGAGGATAATAATCAGTCAAGACTGACTTGTTGTCTTTAAAACTTCAGGCTGCCTCTGGGTTATCTGGCATTTTTCAAAGCTTTCCTTTCCTCCGACGGTGCCTTGTCCAGCAAAGAGGTTCATGCTGGTGCACCCGGCTGGTGCACCCGGCATTTGCCAGTTTTGCCCAGGCCAACGGCTTAATAAAACCCATCGGTTCAGAGGCCGTGTGTGGAGGCTGTGGGCACGTTGTTTGTGTTTTCAAATTTAATTTTCATTTTTTTCCATATAATCATTGAGTTCTATAAAACCCCCCTCACTTTGGCCTGAAGGTTTCTACCCTGGAAATGGCAAACAGGGGACGGAGATGACGGAGAGCTCTGCTCCCCTCTTCACACCAGCTCTGCTTGGGGCGGGTAACTTGGCTTCCTCCCGTCATTGCGAGCCACTTTAGCTGGATGAATGACATCCTTAGTGGAAAAGCTTAATCCAAATACCCTCCGTTGGCAGGTCTCGGAGCTGTGCTGCTCAGCTGGCTCACGCTCGGAAATCCGCTGTTCCAGGAATGGTTTCATGATACCAAAGTCGGCTCCTGCCTTGGAAGCGCTGGTGAGGTAGTGGTGGAAGGGTCTCTTGGTATCTCAGGGGGCTTGGGGAGCAGATCTCCATGCTCTGGGAGTGCAGTCTGGGCTACTCTCTTGGCAGGGCTGGAAGATGCCTGGCCATGCTCAACGCTACTGTATTTCTTTTTTTTTTTCTCCATTTATTTCCATATTTCCTCCATCCATCAGGGGATGGTCTGTGTCAATGCTCAGCCCCTCACTTGGGCTTCTCCATCAGCAGGAAGGGGCAACCTGCTTCCCTGGGGATCAAAAAGCAACCCAGCTCCACACAGGTGTCACCAGCTCCCTCAGCATCACATCCTGCAAGCACCTGCTGGCCATCACCTCCCAACAGGCACTTTCTAGAGGGTTCACTGCTTTTATGCACAAACAAAGCAGATATTCTCCTTCCTTAGGGGGAGAATCACTCCCGATTGATGCCCAACCCTTTCCCACATGGACCAGATGGAAGGGAAATGGAAAGGCAAGCGGATATTGGCAGCTGCTTGCCAGGACCTGGGAAGAAGGTAGCAGCTAGGAGAAACCCTGCATCCCTTGCAACTTTTCCTACAAGGTCTGGGCCTGAGAACCAGCGGCTCTGAAATGAGGGAAAACTCCTGGCATGACCCACGTGTTACTCACTCGGTAATGGTATTTCCAGGAATATGTCTCCAGGCAAGTTTGCAGCGCGTATTCACAGCTGAATTCTTCGGCAGCAAGAGCAATGAGCAAAGATTTTCGTTCGCTGGGTTTTGATACTCATAACATTTCCATTTTTATGGCGTTTGATTATGCATTAGACCTTTAAGATGCATTTATAATATTAACCTCTGAAAAGAGGCGAGCCCCAAAGCAGCTCCGACTGCCTCTTTAAAATGCAGCGCTCACAGTTGTCTGTAGTTCAGGTGGTCTGAGTCAATGAATCAAAGATCGTGAAACAATCAACGGGAAAACAAAATATATAGGAAATAAGAAGAAAAGAACATGGGGAAAAAGCTCTCCTTTCCTAACAAATGACCCGCAGGGTGACATCAGCTGCTCACGCATTTGGCACCGTGGCCAATTTGGTGCTTTGGCAGCTGATGACATCCCGACATCCCGGGAGGAGCAGGGCTGGAGCTGGTGCCACCCCAGGCTGCAGGAGGGGAACGGGGAACACGTCTCCATCAGGGAGCCGCATTGACCACGGAAAGCGCCTGACAAGCTGCTCTCCAACCAGAAGGTGGGACTGGGAGCTCAACCTTCACGTTGTTTGGTATTGAAGTAGCTCAAGACTGTCCTGGAAGACAAGGACCTGTGTGTTGGGAGGGGAAAATGCGAGTTGGGAGGGGTCTAAAAGCGATAAGAGAAATGAGATGGCTGAGCCAACTACAAGGGAGGGTGACCCATCATGCAATATCACGCAAAGCTCCAAAAATCAAGAGTTTGCTCAGACTGCCCAGGTTGCTCCAATCCTCCTTCAGTCTTGCTATCCGTGGGGAGGGTAAGAATCTCGTTTTGTTGCACAGTATTTCCTCCCGTTTGCAAAACGCTGACACAACCACGGTGAGCACCGGAGAGAAACCTCGGAAGAAATCAACAGCTTGAAAGAAAGTCAGGACAGCGCCTGTGTGCGTGTGAAGAGCACGCAGGGCGACCGGCGAGGGCAGAGCCCACGTGCCATTCCCCACGCCAGCAGCATTTGCCTTTGCAGTCGGCATGAAATTCCCTTTTTTTTCCCCCTTAACCACGAGCTGCACGTGTGCCAGAGCTGGGTTTACGTTTAACAGAGCAAACAGTAATCGAAATAAGACGTGGGGCCCCGGGGATGACGCCGGAGGAGCCCAGGCGGAGGCAGCGCCGTCACTCGATCCGCGTGCGGCTCTCGCCGCGGGATCCGCTCCGATGTGCGCTATAATTACTCCTAGTTGCTCCCCTCTCTTTTATTGTAATTCACTTGGTAATTATCACTAAAGAATTTTAGGGCAGTTGTTCCCATTAGTCTTAAATTAATTATAAGGTAGTCCGTGCTAATTTACCGGTGTGTTTTTTGCCTAGTTGCGGTTTCAGGCTTGTTGGAAGGGGCTGGGAGCAGCTCTGCCCTGGAAGCGACGCTGCCGGGAACACGAGGGCTCCTCTGCGCTCCTCTGCTTTGAAACACGAGACCAGGGCTGCGTTCCTGCCTGCCACCCTGGCAAACAGACCCCTTGGTGATGAGCATGGTGCCGTCCTGAAGGAGTCGTGGGAAAGAGGAACCGGAGCTATGGAATGTGCTCCTGGTGCCCAAGCTTCGCATTGGAGCTGTTTGAGGGGGGCTGGAAGCAGAGGAGCCGTTCGAGGGGGGATGTCATCATTTCAGATGTTCCTGACGTTCAAAACTGACATAAAAATAAGTGGTATTTCTCAGAAAATAATAAGCATGTCTTTTAGAAATGCCAGTATTTCTAGATGAAGGGTTTATAGGAACGCTGGGTTTTGATAACGCGGATGGCTTAAGCCTCTGTTCTTGCAATGATTATGTTTTATTACAGCTGGGTAAAGAACTTTGGCTGGAACTGTTTTGCTAACGACAACGAATCAGTGGCACTGCAAAACAGAATGAATTCCATTGCCTTCTGCAGCAAATACATTAAAATGATATAACGTGTAATGTTTTATTAGGAAGATACCCTGGTGCCAAATTCAGAGGGCAACTGCGTTTCCTCTGGAGCTCTCCTACGAGATGCTAATGCCTCAGAGGAAACAACATTAGCCTCATCCACAATATCCTTCTCCTATGCCTTGGAGCCCTTGTCATGCCCCTGCTCCTCTGGGGCCTTGGAGGGCCTGCTACCCTCAACAACTCTTCATCATCCTCCCTGAAGGGCCATTGCATGGGCTGCAAAACCCTGCAAAGACAGCGGGTGCCAGAGCAGCTCCTGGGACCTTTGCATTGAGGCAGGCAGGGACTTCAAGGTGACGGGTTGGAGTGCAGGTACCCAACGGTCCCCCCAAACTCCATTTTCCAGCCCCTTTTAGTCCTTCCTCCTCATTGCCACTACTAGTTGTGCTTGTTTCGGAGCCGCTAAAAGCAGGGGGGACGTGTTTGTGCGCCTCTCCGGGTTGTGTTGTGGTACGTGGGGGTGTGTTTGACTCAGCCGGTGTCTCTGGATACTATCCGAAAGCAAGCAGGAATAAATAAGTCTACATCATGCTGTGCTAATTAGGGAGCACTGCTGACAGCATGTTGGACGTCCTCGTTTCAAGACAGCCTGAGACGAGGGCCTTCCACAGCTCATCTCTATAATGGGAATCCACCAGGCCACAAGCCTTTGGTTAAAAATAGCTAGTCATAATTAAAAACAGAATTCAAGGCACAAGCGGCAGGATCACGGGGAGATGCATCTCCTTGTAAATACAATATTTAACTACCTAATAAACATTCAGCGTGCCACCGAGAAAGAAGAAGTCGGGAGAAGGTCAGTCCTCTCGCTGCAAGTCGTGCAAAGAAGCAGAATGCTTTCAATCTGCTCAATATATGCTACATGTTTAACGGGATTTTCATTTACCTGTAATATTTAAAATAAACTGCTTTGCAAGAAGGGGGCTGGCTGCATGGCCTCGGCGCTATATCTGCAGCAGCAACGCCCTTGTGCCACCTCTGCTCTGCGTTTCTCTTTGAGAAGCTCCTTGGAGGAGCTTTGGTGGGAGAAGATTAATGAAGTTCAAGGCTTGCCAGTCACACCCAGACCAAGAGATGGGAATGAGGTCTCCCAATAAATGGTTGATCATAAATGTGAACGATCAAGCCAACAGGGAAGAGCGTCAGTATCTGTAATTACATGCTATATATTAGAGATGAATATTGTGGCTGCAGCCCTACTCAGGCTAAATGAGGAGCTGCTTTTAGCAAAGGTTGAAATCTCAGCTTCTGGTCCTCAAAAATGAAGATGATGGACAAATTATATCAATTCTCCCCTTCCTGAGCACCTCCCAGGCATCCAAATAGTCCAGGGCTATTTTGTCCCCAATGGCTTGTGGCATCTCCAGATGGAAGGGGACGGGAGACCTCTGTAGGAGGTGGGAACCCTCAGCAGATGGTTGCAGATGGGCAGACACTTCACTCCTGTGCATAGCTGGGCACCGTGCGTGCAGCTACAGCGCCGTGCTGCCTGCTGCAAGCACACGAGCCTGGAGAGCAGCGACCTGGAGCAAAGTCAGCAGCAAAGGCACCGCCAGGAAACGCGGCCCCGCACCTGGAGACTTGGCTTCTTTGTGTTTCTTGACCTTGGTGTGTGGACCCAGATGCCTGGGTGGATGCACCGGACCCGTGTCCTTACCAGGCTGCAGCGCTGAGTCCCTCGGTTGCAGGTTTGTCCCCAGCATCAGGTGCAAGGGCTGCAGGCAGGGAGAGGTGACACTTTGCATCACCCCTGCTCTTCCTGAAGCTCTTAAGGCGGGTCCCCCTGCTCTACGGTGACTCATTAACAATTTGCATGGAGACTGATTTGGGTCTTGTTTGAAGCCAATGAGTCAGGGGAGAGGCGCTGCAGTCGGCAGAGCTACGTCGCCGCGAGCGCAGCGGAGCGGCACATCCAGGCCCACCGTGCCCATGGTTACACGTCCTCATCAAAGTGATGTTTCTCAGCACTCATGGAGGGAACGGTTATTATCTTAGCTGTCTGCTGCTAATGAACTTCACTGCGGCGAGCGAGATCCTTAGGTGGGCTTGACAAGCGTCATTCATCGGAATTAAAAATGCACCGCCAAGAACGTGCACCGCACCAGAGCATCTGCTCCAGCAGAAGGGCTCTTGGAGGACATCCCTTGGGATGGCCTTTGTGCTGTCACTTATGTCACTAACCCAGGTGGCCAGTGCAGAGTCAGAAGCTGAGATTTGTCAGTGGAGAACAGAGAGAAAGCTCCCCAAAACGCAGTGTGGTGTTACTGAGTCATGGCTGAGATGAACAGTGCTGGGTCAGAGGGACAGCGTAAGCACTTAGCAGATCTTGTAGCTGGAATTGTGCAGAGACGGTTTCATCCTCTGAGGATTTTCCTTTTCGCTCTTTGCATTCCCCTCTGGAAGTAAGAATCGATATTCCGTCATCAAGTCTGCACATTTCCACACGCTGTCAGGGCCTGCAACGGCTCAGGGAAGAAATACTAGTTGCTGTGTCTTCTCCAGCTAGTCTGAGCCTTATTCTTGCAGGAGCACTTGGGCTTTGGTGCAGGGCTGTTCCGGGGGCACCCCAGGGAAGCAAAGAGACCGGCCGAGCAGCCACAGGACCTCCAGGAAGACACCTGAACTGCCCCTGCACACCCAGAATTGCACCAAGCACCTACACGGGAGGTGCTGCATCGTGCCCAGTTGACCAGGACACACACATGCCCCTGCTTCCCCCCCAGACACGAGGAAATGGGAAGAAAGCTTCAGAGAACAGTTCCTGAGAAGCACATTTGCTTTGTAAAACCAGGCCTGGGAGCTTCATGCTGCTCTTTTACTCTCTGTATAATCCCCCCAAACTGCTCTTTGTCTCCTTAAAGAAAATCAGCTGTAAATATGTGTGTGTTTCAGCATGTCCTGAGAGACAGAACAAGAACGTTTTCATCACCAGGGTGAGGAGAAGGCAATGAATTCTTCTGCAAATGTCCATTTATCTTTTCAAATCCATTGGCTCTGCCTGGCCCAGGGTCCGTTTGGGGTTTACATTCAGCAACTATTCTAACAAAGTTATTTTAACAGCCCCCAAACTCTTGCTGAGAAATGGATAGCTGGTGTTAAGCTGATGCAAGAGGTGTGAGCTGCTCAGTTCGTTTCTCTCGCACCCACCTCCTGCGAGCACCGCCGGGCAGGGCTGCACTGCTCTTGAACACTGCTGCATGCCCAGGGCTCTCTCCAGCCACAGCCTTGTGTTTCCAGCCCCGAGCTGAGAACAGAGCTGGTCACAAGTCAATTTATTGGACCTCCACTGCCTTAGCCAAGGCTCCCTTTAATCAAATTCAAGACCAGAAATAGCATTCGACTATTTGATGCAGATAGAGGGCTGTTGGTTTCAGAGATGGACTCTCCAGCCCCAAGTGCTTTTGCAGAGAAGCTTCTGCAAGCCCCAGACTCTGCTCTTCTGCAGCCACACAAAACCATAGAAATCTCTGACACTGCTCAAATCCCCAACTCAAGAGCTAACTGCATCACCAGCATCTACACAGCACCAGACACAGGAGCTATGCAGCCCCCAAGGCAGCTGGAGTCGTAAAGGAACATTTCTCCGAGAGTTATCATATACTGTCAGGCCACAGCCCCAATAGGCTGAAAACTGAACGTATTGCTGCACTGTTAGTGGCAGAGCATGCAAGATGTGAGTTTTCAGCCCTCTGCCTTGATTTCTTCTCACACAACTCTTTCCTCCCCAGCTCATGATTTATTCATTCATAGAAACTCACATGGGAGGGTGGTGGGAAAGGGCTAGTTCAGTTCTCCAGCAGGAAGGTGACTCTATTTAGCTTGATGAGCTGCAACTAAAGCCTCACCCCGTGCTCTGGGTCCCCTGAGACAACTTAACATCTTCGGGAGGATGGTGCCAAGGAAGCCCGCAGGGAGACATTGCTCCAGTTGAGTAAAGCTATTTGGCCCAGCACCAAGCGGGCGCTGCACCAACACAGCAGCGACCTGCCACTCGCACACAGTGGGGACAAGGGAGGCTCCAGCAGGTTTTTAAGGACTGATCAACCTCCAAGCACCTCCAGGGATGCCCAGGACAGCCAGGACCAGGTGTTTGTGGGATGTTGGCCAACGTCAACAGAACAACCTCCGATTATAGCACTAGAGTCCTTCAGAAACCAACATTATGGACCTCTTTACAATCCCAGACAGGGATATCTTGGAAAGCAATGCTGGTTCCCATTGCTGCCCCACTGCCACCCCCCACAGAGGAGAGAAGTATCACACTCATTGGATTCCTCCAGATGACACCTTCCATCTTCTCCGAGGGGACAGGATGGAGTTGCCATTCTTCACTCCTACCAAGAGGTGGCAATAGGCAATTCTGTATTGGCCTCAGCAAGTAAGAAAGCCTCAGTTTTAACTTCTACTGGTGAGACTATTGACACACGTAGTGTCTCCACTGGGAATAATGTGAGTGGGGCTTCTGGTCTGGAAGGGGGAGAGGGAGGCGTGCTGCAATAAAAGCAAATAAGGGCACTTGCAAAGCAAAAGTGACAACGATTCGAAAGAGCAAGAGCAAAGCTGCCATTTACAAAGAGCAGAGCATCTCCAGGGAAAGCTGAGGAACATTATCAATAGATGGATAGTTTGGAAGGAGCACAAAGTGAGAAAACTGTTTAATAATGAGGCAAGGAATGCTCAATTAGAGTGATATAACACCCCCTGTAAGCAACTGCAGATGACACAGGGTAAAGCCAAGCACAAGAGTTAGAAGATCAGGAGTCGGCTCCCTTTCCTCTCTCCCATCAGCAGAGATACTGGCCAGACACTGCAGTACCGTCATCAGAGGTTCATACACACGTACAAACTTTGGATTCTTCTTCATGGGGCTTCCAGGTCTTGGAGGACGCACATGGGTCACATTTGCAGACCTCACTGCACAGGCTAGAAGGTCAGATGCCCAACAGAGAAGAAAAAAGCCAGAGACCCTCCCCAGACACATGGCTCCACGAAGCAGGGGTGCATAGAGGCCAACAAACTCTGAGGGGTGCAAGGACAGAGGGAGAGGGGAACAGGAAGCCCTGGAGATCTCAGAAGTTGCCTCCCTTGCTTTGGCTGCTCACACACTGCTCTTTCCAGGCATCCAGGGCTGTTTCCACACACGGATGCCGAGTGCTGGATCTGCTTGTGCCTGTCAACAAGCTCACCAGCAACCATCTCTTGCCCCTTTCCACCATCATCCCTTCACTCTGCCATTACAAACCATCCCTTTTCTGCAGGAGATGATGGTGATGTGCCAGGCAGCTTCATTAACTCCTCATCCTGCTACTGAAACGGTTTTCACACTGGTTTCTACACAGCGGTCGTGCTCTTGAGCTGACCTTTAGATCACGTGCACCTTCCCTGGAGAGCACCGAACCGGGGGGCACCCCACGTGCGCACACTGAGGTGCTCGACATCTGGGGAGGCGATTTCAGTCTCCTCATAGCTCCAAGGTGCTATTGAAATAATACGACATGAAGTAACATATCTTGAAGGCCCAGCTGCAGCTCACAGAAGGATGCAAGAGTATTCCAAGGAACCGCCCAGGACTAAGTGAAAAGCTTGTTTTAAGCCCAGTCTTTGCAAGCCTGTCCCTTGGGGCAGAGCTGTTTCTTGCCCGCAGACAGCAGCAACATGGGATGGATGCAGGATACTGCCCAGCCCTCACTGAGGATACAATGTGCCTGGGTAAATACACCGACTTGGATGTCTTCTGTTAAAGCCAGAGGTGACACTGGGGTTCACCCACCAACTCTCAGCTGGGAGACACCTTCAAAGGAGGAACTCACCAAAAATACCCACCTAGGAAGTAGGGTGCGAAACTTGGTCACTTGGTCAGCTTAACTGAGCAGCAGCCAACACCCACTGACATTTCAGGTGACTGAAGGAAGGGGAAGCATCTCCTCCCTTCGAGTTTTAGCTGCCCATACAGCATACAACATCCCAGCTGATGACGTGCCTGACCTCACAGAAATCCACATTTTTTAAGTTCTTTTAACAAAGAAGAAATGAAAAATGTGAACTGTGTGCCTGGGAGTTGAATCACACCTGGGACGTGGTGTTGTAAAGCAAAGTGCAGCTATGAGACTGCACAGATCTGTGGCTTTTGCTGAAAGATTTTTCTCCTGTCCAGAATACTCAATTTCCATCTTTTCCACCTTATTCACAATGTTGATAACCCCTGAAGTGCTTGTAAGTGAGGAGCTAAACACATAGGAAGGTGGATCAGGAAAGCAAGGAGGATTTGTTGGACTTTGAGGCTGCAGGTAGCCTCACAGGGCACTGCTTGTGGTTGGGGGTCATTTGAGCTGAACAGCCTTGGCTGCTCATTAGAGAAATACGCGTGCTGTGGAACTCCCTCTGATCAGCAGAGATTTGGAGCAGGCCTGCAAACAGAATCAGGGGTGGGAATTACCAGAGCAGGATGAGCAACCTTCTTCAGACGGATCTCAGCTCCCTACCTGGGGGAGATGCCTCCATCCACAGTGGAGCTTGTCACACAGCATTAATCATCTCTGTAGATAAAACCGCTGAAAACAGAGAATAAGGACATATATATGTATCCTTGAATACTGAATTGAGATGATACAGGAGATTATTGCCCCAGGGGGCTGTTGGATGGGATGGATGTACATGTTCCTGATGTGTTTCAGTGAGAATCAACCAGATTAACTAAACCACTGCTGAAAAGCAGGACTAGTTGGTGTTGCTTTCCACTGATTTCCACAAAGTCAGTCTCAAAACATCTTTAAATTGCATAGAACTAAAAACATGGTATTATTAGCATTTTTGTACAGCTGCCCTCTACTTACACACCTCCCTCAAACATCCTTCTAAAGAGGATTATCAGAGAAAGCATCTAGGTTTGGGATGCCCCTTGCTTATTCCACTCGAGACTTCATCTGATTTACCATGCTTAGTTGTACTTTGCTGCAAACCCACAAGCAGTTTCAGAACCACAACGGGCAGGATCACGACTTCCAGATGAGGTATCACCCTCAACTACCAAGCCCAGGAACTTCCACATCCTCACCCAGCTTTGGAGCAGGCTTTGACATTCCCAAGCAGCAGCCAGTCAAGCAAACCGTTCAGTACATCCTACATAGACTAGTGTAAATAACTGAGGGTTTGCCTCACTGGCAGTTTTAAGCAAACAAATAAACAAAAAATTGCTTCAAGTCAACTTGAAATTCAAGTTCTTAATTTTTTTTTTTTTGTCAATTGGAAAGCTGACAAAATAAAGTTTAAGCAGATCACTTAGTTTGCCTTAATATAAGATATTCTGTCTTGAAGCCAAGCGTTTTCTTTAAAAATCACTGTGTAAATACAACTTACAGGGGCTTTTAACCAAAGAGTGTTCTGGTTTATTGCATTATGGCTTTTTCTAAGGCTGTATGTGTGTGTACATGCAAATCTACAAGGCTATAACAACCTACGGAACAGTTTGCTGCTGCTGAATCCCTGTTTTCTCACCAGGCAAAACTCACACTATTACAGGCAGGGCAAGTTATCACCTCTTAAAAGTTCCTCATGTTCCTAAAACACCTTTTCCTGCTATAGCCTTGGGTCTTTTTTTACTCACAAGCAAAGTAGGTGATGTTTGCCCTGGACAGAGGGCCAGCCTGAGAGCTCTCTGTGGACCAAGCTGCAACAGAAGTAACAGGAGCCTCCTCTTCCTCAAGGAAGATTTTGTGCCGTTTCAGTCCCACAAACAGGATTCTGGAAGAACCTGAGCTGCTTTCCCCCAACAACACCAAAATTGAAGCTTCTGGGATCTTCTGTGGCTCTGTAACTCACGATTTGGGGTAGAAAGGGCCCCTTAGGCAGTGCTGCAGTCCCCATCCTTCCCCAGCCTCCCGACACCAAGCACACTCCAGCTGAGCTTGTTCAAGGTCATGCAAAGAGCTGCTGGTGGAGTTGGTAAATGAAGCTAGGAGACCTGCATGGTTACACGATGCTTAGTAATAACATTTTCCTCATTAACTGCAATAGGGGAGTGCTATTACACCAGCCTTTGTTCCTAAGCACTAGATACAAATCTTCCCCACAGGGACAAATAGCAGAGATTAGAAAAAACGGAAAAATCAGACATGAGAGAGCAGCCGACAGTTCAAAATGAAGCAAATCCTCCTTCTTTGTGTCTCGGTGCGCTTGTACCACTCTAAATTGTGTGTATGTAAGCCTGGAACGAGGAGATCCTATCAAAGCATTCAGCGATATCTCATGCAATGCTGGGTGAACAGCAGAGTCACCACCCAACAAAATCACTTTTGAACCTGGTGCGACAGCAGCCCAACTAATTGCATCTCAGATTAATGATTTTTTTTTTCCCCCTCTCTAAAGCCCTAATTGCATAATGAGAACCTTATAGTTCACTTTTAACTAGTGAACCATATCCAAATTAACCAGGCACCGCATACGCAGCCAGGGCAACCTGCAGTTGGGCTAATTTGTGAGCAGTAATTACAAGCGGTTCTCTTTGCAAGCGCCTCTCTGCTTCCCAATGCAGAGCACTGGTTTCTGCTCCCAGCAAACTGGGTGCCTCAACCTGTGCGTTAGGGGCAAATTGTGAGTGACAAAATACCAGCTACTTGTGCGCTGAACTGCCTTCAAGTAGGAAGGCAGAGCTATCCCATGCCATGACCATTCTTCACCACATCTGCATAGGATAAATCCATGCTCAGGTCTTGCTTATTGAAAGGTGGCAAGTCCCATTCTCCAGGACTCCAAGACTGGAGCTTCTGCCCCCTTTCCAGAAAGGCTCTGAGGTCCAATAACCTTGTCCCTTTCAGCACATCTAGGCCATGTTCAAGTTCTTGGCTTGGACTGGTTTGCATTGAGGGTCCTGGAAGGGCAATGGCCATGGGATGGGCTGTGGGGCTGGACATTTGTTGCTCATTTTGTCCTTCTATGACAGCACAGGGAAGGGAAATTAACAGTAACATGAAGACATTTTGCTCTCCCACCTTGTCTTGCTCAAGCCGCTCTTCCCACCTACATTTTTTCCATTCTCAGTGGCCAAGTGACAACGTCGCAGCCCTTTGCTTTCCCTGGATCTCGTTCCAGCAAGGAGCAAAGCAAATTCCTCTCTTCTCCCTTGGTATCACAAGTTTCTCCCCGCCCTCATTCCAGAGTAATTATTTCAGCCTCTCTCAGCTGCTCTCCATTGCCCGTTGCCATGGCTGATTGATTGCTGTTTTTCTCTTAGCCTGAATTCCTGTCCTGTCAATACGGGAAAGTCACTTTGTGTCATAGATAAAGAGCTCAAGTTTGCTCCCTGGGCCGTTGTCTAGGTTATAACATGAAGGACTCCCTGCTTTCAAGAGAAGCAAACTGTTTATTCTGACGCTTCCGAGGGACGCGGCAGTAGCGGACGACCCTGCAGACCTCTCCAGCTCCTCTGTGTCACAGCCTCCTCTCCTGCTGCACCAGGGTCCCCTCCTGCTCCTGTGATAGCCTCTCATCGCCAACACTGCAGCTTTATCTCTACCTCCATCCGGACCAAAGCTCAGCCTGAAACAAACCTTTGCAGAAACTGCTCTGTTCCTTCTCTTATTTTCTTCCTTTTCTCTTTCCTAGCCACGCTGACACTTGGCAGACACCGAGCACTGCTGCATCCCGACTATGCTGACCCAAACCTGAGTAGTCTTGGGCGCAGTCCCAGAGCAGGGCCTATGCTGTGGTTGAACCTCCAGCCTAGCAGGGCTTTTCTTCTACCCTTACATCCTCGCAGCAAGGCGAGAGGTGGAAACGCAGAGATGGAAACAGTCTCCTCATAGAAAACTCTACAAATCTTCTGGGACTCAACATTTCGCTGAGACATGAAGGGATGCCTGTTGCCAACACGATAACAAATGGACCTTTCATCCCAACCTCACAACAGTAACATCAAACATAGGGAACAATGATAAATTAGGATGCACTTCATCATGGATAACATCAGCGGTGATGTCCCTGGATAACAAGGCATGCGAGCACAGCTCCTCCCAGCCAGGCAGCAGATCCCCTCCACGGCCCTGCCGCACACACGGTGCAAAGGCTCTCGGTTCTACTTGGTGCACAGCAAAGAGCACCTGGTTCCTGCAGCCGGGCAGGCAGCTCATCGAGCCGCGCTCGCTGCCGTCGGCTACTGCAGACACCCTCGGCTCCCACGGGCTGCGAACGGACGCGGCGCCCGCAGCTTCACACGCTACGAGGAGCGAACAGCGGCGATGCTGCAAGCACGCACCGCACACCCAACGTTCAGGCTGCCCTTTGTATCTGTATATTGATTTTGTAGTTGTTAGTGACGAGCTTGGCACTAGGCAGGGGTCCTTAGCCCTCTTCTCGCAGGGGAAAGCCTGCAAACGTTTGTGAAATGTTTGAAAAACGCAGTATTTTGTGCTGCGCTAGACCCTGGCACCTCTTCGTGCCTCTCGCAGTGAAGAAGCTGCGTTCATCCCGCAGCTCCTGCGTGATGCAGGGCAGCAAACACCAAGCTGAAACCTGCTTATTCTCTAAGCTAGGGCATATCTTGCTATATATGTATAAAAAATATACACACACACGCTGTGCATGCACTGATGCTCAGTCCCTCCCTCCTATTTGAATGCAGCTATTACAGTTTTAAGGGAAGAGCCAGGTTCAAACCTCATAGCCCCTGCAGAGACTGTTTAGCTTGCAGGTGCCCAAACCTGCACGTGACTTTTCCTCACTACTTGTTCTTTATCTCTCACTCTTTCCCAAGGGGGGATTTACCCTCTTCTCCACAGGCTCCCGCAATATTACGACAAATAAAACCTGTCATTTATTCTTCACAGGCACAGCTTGGCACTCGTATCCCAAGGGAGGCATATTTGCCTTTGTATACATCAAGACAAGGCTCAAACACCTTTAGATTTCAGTCTGTTGGAAAAACAGCATTTTGTTTGCTTTGTGAGTGACTAGGATAAAACTCATCTGCCTTCGGGAAGGCCTTTGTAGCACAGAGGCCCTGCCAGGGAAACAACACGCTGCCCTTCGAGGAGAGCCTTTAGCTTTGTGCTCCCGGGCTTGCCCTCGCCACCTCCGTTCTGCCTGATGCAGCCTCTCCCACGTGAAACCCAGCTGCTGCTGGGCCTCCATTCGAGGCTGGCAGCAATTCCCCGGAGACGCTCGGGATGCAGAAATCCTGCTGCGAGCTCACACAGCAACCAGAGGCTCCGGGTGAGCCCCAGCACGGCCCAGGGAACCCTTCACCCAGAGCCAGCCGGCACCCCAAGCTGCATCTTTGGGATAACAGAGCAGTGCCGAGGGGTCCCAGTCTGTTGACACGGTGCTGGGGTCCGCCTGTCCCCTCAATCCGCTCTGTTTGTCACCTCCTGCTTCTCGCAGGCGCTCGTGTCCGGCGCAGCCTCCTCGGGAGGACCTGTCAGACCTGCAGCCCGTGCAAACCAGCCGTTCTCAGGGCAACAGCTCATTGCACAGGAGCTTTTAAGGAGGAAAAATGATTTTCCAGGAGGCACCTTCGTGCATCTCCTTAGCGCTGTGCTCATCTATCCCACCTGTGTAAAACAGGAGGAGTTCCCCGCTGCTGCACAGCAGCTTCTCCACCACCGCATGCAGATGCCCAGAGCCCTGCTCCAAGGAGCCAGCACAGACTGGATGCTGCAACCTTGTTTTTATTCTTCTGTTCTTTTATTTTCTCATTTCTACTATTACGGCGCTTTGCTCCTGACGCTTAGGCTGCTGCTGGCAGCATTTCAATATTTCTACACAGATACCCAAGGAGATGAACGACTTGCCAAAAGGCAATAGGAACCGTAGGAGCATTTGGGGATCTTGAGGACAACCCACAAACACACCCACTGACCATTTCAGCTAACATCCCAGTATCCCTAGCTTGCTATATATCACCTGTGAATGACCTTCCCTTTGCACACACAAATCCCTACCCCTGTGGAGCATCTCAGGGCACACAGAGCTGCTGACTTCTGCACAGATGCCCAAAACCCTGAGAAAAGTTGCTGTGAACTTCACAGAACTGGGATGAACACCCCATTGCTGCCACTGTTTCCAGCCTGCTTGGCAGAAAGCACAGTACAAGATTTTCCCTGCAGAAGGCAGATGCTGCTGTTGAAGATGCAAGTATCATTTTCAACTCAATCTGCCTCATTATTAAAAATAATGAGGCATTTTATCACCTATTGGAGACTATGCACAGCCTGAGCCCTCATTGCAAAAGGTCCCGCTCTTGGACGAGGCAGGAGATAACCCTCTGTACAAGAAAGATGAAGCCCCGTCATTAATCCGTGCTCAAATCAAGTCATCATTCAGCACTAAGTGATTAAACACTTCCTTAAACGACTTCCTTTCCTTTTCACCGCATTTCAGAGCAGCTTTTATCAGGAGAGACAGCCCCGGGTAATCTCCCTAATCCGCACATTGATTAACACTCCAAGGAAACAGGAAGACAAAAGGGTGTCTGAGCCAAACCACCAGCCCATTGCCCCAACTCCAGGAATGGGGTGGAAAGCCAGCACAACGAGAGGCAATCCAGCACTGGGAACCACAAAGCCTGGGAATGGGCAGTGCCACACACGTGCTGGAGCTCCTGGGCACCTAAGAGATCTGGAAGCAGCCTCACTTCTCCCCCCTTTTTCCCCTCCCCTCCTCTTCACTTCTCCTGTGTTTCTCCTCCTCCACATTTCCTGCTCTCTGCTTGACACTGTCCTCCCATGTGCCTTCCCCAGGAGCATCCTCCTCCTCCTCTTTAGCCTGCACCCTTCCTGTGAGCTCCTTTGAGGAGCTTTCCTCCAGCAGGAGGTGCTTTCCTGGCCTCCCAGCTGCTTTTCTTTCTTCTCTGCTGGCATTTGTGTCACCTCAACATGGACAGAGGGCCAGTCCTGCTCCCCGCAGTCCCCTGCACTGAACCACAGCGCTCTGCTTGAAGCTGAAGCCTGGCAATTCCTGCTCAAGCAGATAATCAAGACAAAAAAAAAAAAACTAAAGGGACAGAAGGGAAAGAACAAACACACACAAACCCACAAAATTTAGAGGCTCAGTGATTACCTAAAGCTGAAAAAACTGGGCTGGGGCTTTGTCCCCGTGGTGGTTTGTGTCCCTGGGGTTGCTCCCCAGAGAGCCACATGCCCTGGGTCACATCCCCTCTGCTCCGCGACAGGCCAGGACAAGGAGCAGCAGCAGAGGCTCCAAGAGCTGCAGGTTTTCTGCCCAGGCTTGTGACGGGTGCCAAATCCCAGGCAAGGGACAGTCACCCTCGAGGAGCTCTCGTCCCAGCCATGCTGATGGAAGGCGGCTCTGATTGCATCAGCAGTCATTTTATTGCAGAACATCATTCCCCGGTGCAGCGTGCCTGGCTATATTAGGAGGAGCATTTATTAAGATGATAAACTTCCATCAGGCTCTGCAGTACTAGCACGATTAGAGCTGCAAGAGCCTCATCAATGAGGAGGATGAGCATCCTACAACACTGTCGTGAACACCTGCACGTCACAGGCTCAAGTTCAGTGGGGCAAAGAGGCACATTTCCATGGTATCTACATAATTTAGTGCTTTTCCTTTCATTCTGTTGTCAACTGGGGGTGGTATCTGAAAAACCAAAACGCAAAGTCTTACTACAACAGTGCAGCGCACCAAACCCCGGCTCAGCCACAGCAAAAATGTCTGAATGGAGATTTCTTCTCAAAATTGCACATAGGATTGAGAGGTTTTAAGTGCAATCCCTATATTTCCCCCAGAAGAGGACATAGAAGCTGTCTACTTGGTGCATCAGAAATTCCCAATAAAATGCCAAATCCCCCTGCCGCGGTGCACGGTGTGTCAGGGCATCCACCCTCTGCACCAGCAGCACAAGATTGCTTCCAAGCCCACGTGGCTGCGCTCGCTCTCGGCTCACTCGCAGCGACTCAAGGAAGGGAGTTGCAACTGTTTCCAGAGAGAAATTAATTTTGGGAAATATATCTCAGTGTCAGGCAATTCTCCCCGGCGCTCGCTGTGGAGACGCCTTCCCTTGGCATTATTGCATTATCCCCAGTTACAGCTCCGTGAATTAGTTCGCTGCTCCCTCCTCGCTGCGTGCGCACTTTGCATACTTATTAAAAAATTAGTACTGTAATCTAGTCGCAGCCGAGCATATCCTCCAAGCAGGAGACTCCATTGCTCAGGCTTTTTTTTTTTTTTAAGCAATTTACAACATTTATTTGTGCTTCCTTGGGTGGCACATGAAGGCTTATATGGAGCCTTGCTGATATTTGCAACCGGATTACTGCAGGGATCTGCCCGAGGTTTAATTCTAATCATTACAGCTGCCCTGGTTTGATATCACAGGAACCTCAATGACAAGGGACTGCCAGACTGGCTTTGTTTTAGGCAAAGAAAACAGCAGTTTCCATCTGACAACTTAGGTGCCGGGATCCACTTACCCAATATCCTCCTTCAGCGGTTCCCATCTTCCAAAAATACAATGGCCAAGCCCCTCATTTGTCTACTATCATTTAAAGAAAATGCAGAAGATAACTAGATGTCGACATATTTCTGCTTAAAGGAAAGAGTTTGCAATTACTACAGCTCTGCCTTTGGCAGGGCTAGAAACACATCCCTCATCTGAGCTGTTACTGCCTTGATCCCTCCAAAACGCTGGAAAAGCCCCAAGGGGAATCTGTTGTGCACATACCATTCAAATATATATATATTTTTTTATAAAAGCAGATCATGAGTGTTTTAGAGCTTCTTCTCCTTGCATGTGCTTCACTATTTGGAGAAATACTACTGCCTCTAGACATTGGAGACTGCCTCAGCATCACCTGTGTGAAATGCATGTGTTCTGAGGAGCCTTACAGGGGAGCAGCTGGTCTAGATCCACAGTGGAAGACGCACAAGCCAAGCTTTCCTGAGGAGCCAGGTCAAGTAGGAAGGGACTATCCCTACCCCAGCTTTAGTTTCCACTATTTCAGGCACCAGAAGCACTTCCGCATGGAAAAGCCAAGCGACCACCAAGACTTCTCGGGGGTTTAGACGGGATCCCCAACTTTCAATGGAAGATGGAACACGAGATGGAACAAACGCTGCAGTAGGAGATGGGTTGCCTTGCATTGGAAGAAAGCATTTTACTAGAAAGCAACTCCCAAAGTAAAGACAGGCTGATACGTTAGCTCCAGGACTCCAGCAAACTGAATCCTAATTAAATCCCAGTGAAATCAAATTTGTGGATGTGCCCTGTCTAAAGCAAAACTCTTATTATTATGCAGCTATCCATGGCAAGCATAATGCTGTAAAAGCCTTTACTCGCACAACACTTAAAAGGACTCTCTGGAAATTGAGGCTCGATTTAAAGCAAGCAGAATCTGCCAAGCGAGGCCACCCCCAGCCCGTGACAACCATCCCTCCCATCCAGCACTAAAGCTCTCGTCTCAATGATCCCCACTAGCTGCTGCTGGTAACTCCTCTAATTACTGCTTTCAAAAGGACATATTTTTAATGAGAAAGCTTTTCTCTCTTCTCTGCAGCTTGCTCGCACAAGGTCAGAAAGGCTCTTTCATGTTCAGGTTGCCTCAACCTACAAAAAACACCCTGATGCAGCCTGAAAAACAAATGCCCAAACAGCCTGTTTATAAGTTTCTTCAGAAACACTCAGGAATGTAGAAACTGTGTTCTCCTAGCTGCTCCTGAAGGTTTCTTAGATGTAGCTGTCATTAAGTTGCATGGAGAGGAATTATTTAAGTCAACTTTTGTTTTCTTTTTAATAGTAAATTGGAATTCAGAGAGCAATCTTCCTTCCTCAGCCCTGCACTGTAATGGGTGTCATCAGTGCCTGTACAGGAGCCTCTCCTGCCTATTTGCTGATGTGGATGAGAAAAATCAAACCTTCCCTCAGAGCTATTCAAGTCTCACCACAAATGCAGGGTTTATTTAGCTGATGATGTTGGTCTCTTTGTGGTTTTCTTCTCACGTTCAGGGAGAGTTTTAAAGAGTAGGATCGGTTGTTCCTTAAAGAGGCAGAATTTGGGGTTGCTTTAAAGCTTCTTCATCACCTGTTGGTGCAAAGGGAACTATGGCATCTTGATGAAGCTGAGGGTCTGAGGATGGTCAGCCAGGAAGCTGCTGATATGGAGCGAGTTGGGGACTAAACAGAAACACGGGGAAAAAGAAGGGCCCTCAAGTCCAGGAAAGCAGGTGGGCAGGATTGTCCTAGGGGAATATGCTTTTTCAAGAGGGAAAAATGCACAAATTTCTCCCTGCTTTTCTCAATTTCCCTTCTTTTACATGACTGAGGCAGCAACCAAGGGCACGGAGCGTCAGCAAACACAGCTCCTGACATTAAGGCTTGCAAAGGAAGAGATTTGCTACTGAGAGCGGATTAATTTTATGAGTCATCAAAATCTAAATTGAGATGCAAGGAAAGGATTGAAAAGAGAACATGGCTATGAAAGAGATTATAAAAACAGGAGTCTATCACACACTCCCTCCAAGGTAGGAAGCACATGCTTAATTCTTATTTAATGGCATCATTCCTTGTGCCAATAGCTCCCTTAAAGATAAACAAGATGCCTTGGTCATCTGCATGCTGTAAGAGCAGCTCAAAGTGTTCTTTAGGATAACTTGGACACACACACACACAAACATTTGTTTAGCTTTGCCTCTAACCATTTTTAGAGAGGAAACCGTCCTACTTTCTGAAAGAGTCCGCAGGTAAATAGGCACTTTGCAAAATAATCCTGACTTTCCTTGGCAAACGAGCAAACTCATCTCAGGGAGAAGCATGGCCTGCCTGGGACAAAGCAAGGCAGACACCAGGTCACACCAGGCTTGAGCCGCAACCAGTGGCCCCAATCTCAAATCAAACGCCCTTGGAAGTGCCCAATTTCCTGGCAGCCGAAGGCAGGTTCTCTCAGCGGGAGCTGGAGCTGCAGGATTGAGGCTTTGCCTTGGCAGGCTCACCGTGGGAGACATTTCCCCTCTGTGTCCCGAAGCTGCTCTCCAACACGCCCGCACCTGGGTTTCCACATATGCTGCACCACTTCTTCCCTCTCTGCCAGCTGCCCACGTTCAAACCCCTCCAGAACAAGATCGCTTCAGCTCTGAACTCGGGGCTGTCTCGGGGATGTGGAGCAGAACCTACGTCCTGCTTCACTCCATACTGAAAGCCACACGCAAGGTGCTTCCTTCTGAAGCCCCAATGCTGCCTCTTGGCTGATTCCATTGGGAAAGGATCCTGGAAGCTCCACACACACAGAACCTGAGGAGATTCCCAGCCACAGCTGGCAGCAGGGAGCTGCAGCCGAGTGTTCTCACACCTAGTGGACAAGCCCACTTAGAGTCCACTTCAGGACTTGATCTTCCTAATTACAGCAACACATTTTGGATGCTCTGAAGTCACTGGATGCTCAAAAGCTCTAAAAGCAGTTATTTTATTATCTATCATTTGAAGAGATCCAGAAGAGGGTGGAAAACTAGAACAGGAGAGTGATTCATTGCAGAAACCCTTCCAACCTCTTGGACACACACATCTTTCCAGACAAAAGAGCCAAGACCCTCTCCATGTTCCCAGCTGCATCCAAACACAAAGCAATTTGGAGCATCAAGTTGTGCAGCTGCTACTGCAGCACGTTACAAAAATGCTGTGTCAACTGATGACAGAAATGAGATGTCACTTCTCCAGAGCTCATGATATATCTGTCCCCAGGTCTAGTTACACACTGAAACCAAGTAAGAAATACACAGGCTAAGTGTTGCTCTGAAAAACAAATGTATTTCTCTGGAATGTGTCATGGAAAGGTCATATATATAATTTTAAAAGGGATGGTAGCATGCTTGATGATGTCAAAACATTGACATTATCATAGTGGAACAGTGCAGTTTTTCATTCTGAAATATTTTGCTATGCCATCTTACAAAGACATATGACTAAAAGAATGTAGTTAGCAATAAACAGAAGGAAATTTTCAAAGTTCAAGGACATGAACCGCTCAAACCATCTTCAACATGCGTTTTCCCTCAAGATTCCTTATTTTAAAAAAGGATTTTTCCTGCTAAATGCAGGCATTATTCATGTGTTTCTGGCATATTTTTGCTGTAAGGAGCTGTCTTGGGCTTCTCCTCTGGGCAAGTGTGCTGCTACCTGGGAGGGGACCACAGAGGAGGCATCGCCCTGACACACCATGGGAAGGGCACGGACCCTCGGCCATGTCCAAGAATAACAGTGCCTGTCCCCTGCCTCTTTAGACACTGCCACTCAACTGCCACAGGAGGAACTACTCGTGTCCCTTCATGGTCACCATGGAGCCACCAGCATCTCCTCCGAGCCTGCAGAGCCATCCCCTGAGGAGCCTGCTCCTTGGCACCCATCTCCCTCCCTCTTTCCCAGTCGGACCGCCGAGGTGAAGCGAGGCGAGGCCCCTGCCCAGCTCTGCTGCTTCACTGCAGTCCCAAATCGCAGCTCTGCCTCGGAGGGTCCAACCCCCCTTCCTGCAGGGCCACCGCGAGCTCCGCGGCTGTTTGTGCAGCCTGGCTGAACAGCTCGCGCTCGCGGCGTCCCTGACCACTCGTGTCTCTGCCTGTGGACGGCTAGTTCCAACAGGCCCCAGCATCCATCAGCCTCCTCAGTGGCCAGCAAACATCTAAGCAGCAGCAATACCGAGCCTCAGTGGAACACGTAACTGCTAGGGAGCAGCTGAAACCACCAGCCACTTCCTTAATACCTGCTATGTAGAAGACAACAGGAATCAACGCTCCTGCTGTGGGCTGGGAATGTCCAGCTGAATTGGCCCACCCGTTCCCAGCCTTCAGCTGCCTGCCCAGCCACGGCTGATGGTAAAATCACCATCTCTGCAGAGCAGCAGCAGCCCTTCTGCACAGTCACTTGCTGAGGAACAGCTATTGGCAAAGAGCATCTTGTAGCTGTGCTGATCCCCTACATAATGGGTGCAAGTCTAAATTCAATATGGCAATGACTGGAATAGCTTCCTTAGGGAAGCTACTGTGGCTCCTCCAGTCTTCCTGCCTTCCAAGCAGGCCGGATGAGGGCTGGTTTGCACTGCTCCCCATTTCTACACTCTGTCCTAGCACCCCTCTTTCTGAAATGATCATCACCAACTGCTGATTAAGAAGCATCCAAAATCCAAGTAACATGTCAAGCACCAGAGATCACAGTGCTGCACCAGTCACTCAAGACACTTCGTGTTGCAGCAGAATCACTCACATGAACACGCTGGATACTTGTACTTGTCATGCGCTGCCACTTGCACAGATTTAATCTTGTGCATGTCACAAACTGCTGGTTCATCCCTCTGCGGACGTGTCACAGCCACACGTAGGCCATGCTCTGCTCCCCACTTGATGGATGGGAAACATTAACCAGGAGTGTTCTTAACACCCGAGCCAAGCACTGGCAGATTTCTGCCTTGGGATGAATTTAGGCATTTCAGGATTGGGTTTTGTCCCAAACGATGGGAAGGGGAATTGAAACCAGACTGTTCTGAAAAGCAAAATAGAACCTTCTATCAAAATTACTTCAATTTGGAAGTGTCAAATATCACTTATCAGATGAAATATCCTGCCACTTCTGAAGCAGATGAGGATGACCCCTTGATTCCCAGCTGCATTCCCTACACAGCTTCCATGATTTAAGCCACAAGTCCTTGTTCCAGAAAGGATAAGCCACGCTAGGAGCAGGCTCCAGCACATGCAACCTGGCTCTCTCCTAGTCCCCAAAGTTCCGCATTATTTCCATGGAGCAGCGAGGACAGGCAGAGGGACCCAGGCTGAGCCCTCTCAAGCAGAGGCAGCTGCAGGCAGGAGACCCTGGAGACACTCAGCTCAGGAAGAGCTCTAAGCATCAGAAGCATAAGGCCACTTAAGAACTGGACACTTAATCCTAACAAGCGGGAAAAATAATCCCATGCTAGTCATGGCCTAGATTTGCAGAGTTATCCTGGTTATCTCAAAACAACTTGGACACAAGCAGACTTCTAAGCAGCAGGACAGCATGGGGGTGGGTGAAGCTCTCCCACTGCAGAAGCACCTGAGTCTCGTTGGCAGGAACCAGAAGCAAAAGGCTCCCAAAGCAGAGGTAGGAGCAGGCCCTAGCAAAACCATCAGGATGCCCTTTCTACTGTGTTGTTTTTCCTCCCCAAAGAGGGGCTCACAGGCCTTTGAGCCGTTAGCTAGGCAAGCCTCACCTGCAAGGAAGGCACTGAAGTGTTTTGCTTCCGAAAAACAGGAAGGAGGGGGAACAAGAGCAGGAACAGCCAACACCGAGCTGAAAGACACGGCTGCTATGAAGTGACCATGGAATCTGCACATGAAAGCCCAGCCCCGCTGGGCTCCACCAACTTTGGGGACTTTGCACTTAGGCCTATTCCTTCTGGGGTGATGGCTTGGCAGGAGTTCAGCCTTTCTTATGCCAAGATTATCCCTTTGAGCTGTCAGAGTCCTTCTGCAGGCTGTCGCAGCCAACACTTGCAGATAATTCACATATTGCAATTCACAAACATTCAGGAAAAGTCATTTTTACCTCTCAAACAGGAGTCCACCCGCCATGCAGGACACATGGTGAGGGACAGGAGCACGGGCCGGAACATCAGCTCTTCCTACACCACCACCAGCCCGGAGCAGCCCGCTAGGAGCTGATCTCTGCTCAGTCACTGGACACCACAGCTTCCAGGCTGGGTCTTGGATGATCCCCAGAGAGGAGAGAGCTAAGAGAAGGTTGAGGAGGGAACAAGGGGATGATAGGGAATTCAAGGAGACACCAAGGAATACAGTGAAGAAAGGAGAGCCTTGGTGTCCTTTATGAAGGGATTCACCAAGGGAAGTAGCTTTGGTTTCACTCCAGAATGAAGCCATTCTCAATGCACCTCCTAAATACAGATGTGAGCCCTTCCACTGCAATAACAGAGGAATATGACCTCAGAGGCACATTAGTTCTGTAAATACAAGCTTGGGTGCAATAGCCATTGCGCAAAAAAAACTGTAAAGGCAAGACCAAATTCTACAGAAACCCAACTTTGCAATTTGCTGCTCACCCTCATTAAGCTTAATGATTTATTCCTCATAATTGCCACAAACGGGCAAGAATCCCTGAATCTTATTAATAATTCTCAGGATGCCAGAAGTAAATTTTAACATCCTAAGCAAAAATTAAATGGCCATAAAATGCATGCTTCCCTCCCCAGAGACAGCTCTGGTTTCACATGACAGCTTAATTAAAAGCCAAGCGGACTGGTAACAACATCTTTTAATAAGGAGTCTTCAGCAAGAATGTGCCAGGCAGGCAATGCAGAAGCAACTGGAGTGACCTCCACTTTGATGGGCTCTCCATCAGTGTGGAGAACTGCTGGTTTGAAACCAAGGCAGATGAAGAGGTGGGAACCACACACCACACAAGATCTGCTTGAAGTAAATTAACATTGACCCAGTTGACCTTGTTTAGAGGTTTTCAGGTCCAGTTGTGTCTTTGAAGCTCCAGAGAAGGGCACGTGGCCTGCTGTGGATGTTCACACAAAGCTCTCACTAGTTACACAGGGCAATATTTCCACTATGCCCTAGTGGCTAGAGCACCTGAGGACTGGCACTCCTCACTCCTCCAGGAGTGGAATTTCCAGATGCAAAAATAACATGGTTTGAAACACAAAATGCTCCATAATGCATAGAATCTATGATTTTATGATAACCACTCAAAGGAACTGTTTCTTTTCAGGAGTAGAGCCATGCTTGATTCAACCTCCAGTGACACCTTTCCTTTTGAGAAAGTGAACCCCAAAATTGGTTATTCCCTCACTTCTACTTGTTTCCCCATCTCCAAAGGCAAAAGGCCTTCTTATAACTGATCTGAAAACAAACCACCACCACAAAAAACACCCCCATCCTGGAGCCCTTCTCACACATTGTCTATTTAGTCACCCGCACAGTCAACTTGTGCTACCAACCCATCACACGAGCCACTGCGCACTTGATATTAGCTACAGCACTGAACCTCCTCTCAATTATTTATTTGCTTGACCTTTAATGTGGGGGAAGTGAGCGCTGCTGTAGGGGACAATAAGGGACTTGGCGCAAGGCTCCTTTGCTCAGCTCAAAGCCCGGAGGTGCCCTGGGCAGCAGGGCTGTCCCTGCTCACATCTACGAGGTGCCAGGAGACCCTGTGTGACACCCGCCACGAGCTGCCTTCAGCCCAGCGGAGTCACTCCCCTCCGGCGCCTCTCTCACCTCCACTCTTCTTTTCCCTGGGAGCACCACTCTGATCAAGTCCTCACAACATGAAAGATTTTTCTTCAAATCTGTTCTATAAAAAAAAAGTCTCTTCCCAACACCCTGGCAGACATCACACTAAGGACCCAACAGCTCCCAGCCCTCCTGCCTTCATTTTATCTGTAAGAAGTTACAGAGAACTAGCTTTTCCATTGGGGTTAGTCTTTTACCTTGAAGTTCTTTTTGGTCATATGGGGTTTTAAAGATTTTTTTTTTAATGGCCTGCTCCCCATTAGACGGGATCCAGCCCATCCCACCATTAGACATCTGAGGACTCAATCCACACAGCACAGAATCCTTTCTCTCCCTTCAACCAAGCAGCTCTCACATATTAGCTAATTGAATATTTTAGCTTAACAAAATAGCCGATATTAAGCTATATTCAACACTAAGCATGGCCTAACATGTTGTAAAAGGGAGACAATTTAGGTTTTTTTTTTACTAGAATTGGCACTCTGATCAAATTAATTTAGCTTACTTTAGTTAATTTAATACATCAGCAGTCTCTACAGCACTGAGGTTCAAATTCCCCTATTCTGAAGGAGCCCTTTAGAAAAAGGCCCTTTCATTTTGACCAAATGAATGCAAATCATCCCAAACAACTGGAGGCTGAAGCTTCCAACAGGATGTAGTGTCTGTTGGAAGTTCAACACCAACCAAGGGGATAGAAATCTAGAGACAAAGGACTCAAATTTTTGTTGTTGTTGTTGTTATCGTCCCAGGCTTTCATACCTGTTTTAGTTTGGTGGCCTGGCTGCTTTTCCAATTTCTGTCTAGAATTTGTTACATTTTTGATCATTAACGGATGTTTGTGAGCATTGCTGGCCTCCCGGGGCAGAGGAGCCTGATCTTCCCTGGAGCAGCCTGCATCATTATAATCATTATCATTATAATCTGCCAAGCAGGTAATCTAACAGATTTACACAGGAAAAATGGAAACAGATGCAAGTTTTATGAACGAAATTACACACCTGAACTTCCCTTTGGATTTAGCAAAAACTCCACAGGTAGAAAGCAATATGATTATGGATATAATTATAGCACATCTGTATCTCAATGGTCAAGTATTAGGAAGCCCTGACACTTGCAGGGAAGACTTGAGCTCAAGCAATTCTACAAGTTAATAAGAAAGATCTCCCCCATCCCACCAAGTGTTTTTCTATCCATAAAATACTGAGCTCCTTTAAAAGGAAACATAGTGCATTTATTAGGGACCACTGCTACAGACATGACTACTTTGTGGCTACAGCAGGATCCCATCTCCAGCCTCCCATGTAATTCAGGTCAGGGAATTTTCTCCCGCATTGAGCCTCCCCATCTGTAAACATGAAGTTTCCTGCAAAAGCCACTCTCTGCAAAGCAGCTATCCCGCTAAGATTTATGAATCCCACACAACGCCATCAGGAGCAGCCTGCAAATGATTTACCAAACAGGAACGGGTCTGAGTCCATAACGGATGTTACTCAAAACAAGAAGTTTGCCTAGCGTGATATATTACAGCTACTGGTCATAAAAGGCATTTGCCGTAATACAGAGAAGATGCAAATGTTAAATACTTGTTTTTATTATTATTTTTCCCCACATGTGGATTTGTGCTCACGAATTCTTCTCAGCTGGTGCCACTGGGATTGATAAGCCCTCAGCTAGTCTGTTGGCTAAAAACACCAGCCAGCAGGTTTGTTTTGGAGAATTGCCCCCAACAGAGCCGGCTTGGGGGGGCTATCAGAGCTGCTGGTAATTTGGGGTCCCAAGCCACCAGTCATCTGCGCTGCCCTGGGGGCTTTTGCAAAGATGGGTCACAGCATCAGGGGGTTCCCCACTCCCAAACCGAGACTGCCCAGACCCAGGGGGTGACAATATGGGAGCAGGTCATCAACTCCACTGCTTCCAGCCAGAAGTCTCAGCTTCGACCAACACAAGCACCAATGTCATTTTGCTCCAGGAAACATGTTCAAGACCACACTTGTTAACACATCTCCAGGTCTGGTCCCAGCCCTCCAAGATCAAAAGCGGAGGCTGCTCTGAGTAAGACACTAATTAGCCAATAATCTCCAATAGCCAAAGGAAAATGAATGTGACTTGCTGCCATTAAGTCAGGTTTGAAAGCCCTTACATAGTATATAAAGCACATTACAAATGATTTCATGATCCATCATGCCATATGGCTTCAGCGGCATGAAAGAGGAATTACTGGCAATCACAAAGCACACAATGGCTGTCATTTAGCCTTGCGCTAACTGCAGCTGTGAGCGAATAAAGCACAACTTGCTTCCAGTTTTAATCCCTAATAGCTTGCTTTGTCCAGCCCGCAGGGGCCACCTTTCAGAGCCACCTCCACCCAGGGAGGAAGGCTAAGCAGGACTCCTCCGGTGCTCCTCAGAGCCCTCGTTTCCAGCAAGGATAACTGCAAAGCAGCCCCGAGCCGCTGCGCTGGGAGCTGCGGCTGCTGCCCAGCCCTGGGAGAGGGGCTGCACTCACAGATGTTCAGGGGCCCCTTCACCGGGGACAGGGCCAGCACCTCTCAAGTGCAGGGGCTCCGTGTCCTTCCCCGCGGCCTCACCCTGTCCAGGGATCCTCTCGGAGCCGTTCCCACCACGTGGGCACAACCCAGGTTATGTCCCCGTCCCACTGGCATTCACTAATGGAGCGTGGGCCAAGTTTTGGAGCTCTCTTTGGTAGCTTGAGAGCAAGAGCTCTCAGCAAGGAGCATTTCATTTTGGATCGCAAGTACAAGAAAGTCTCGATGGGCAGAGAGAGAGAGAGAGAGAGGGAAAAGTTAAAGAGGGAAAAGCAGAAAGAGAGAAGGGTCAGTGCTTTCTGAGAGCACCTTCAGGCAACATAGGTCCCCCCGCTTTCCAACACCAGCTGTAAACTTGACATTCACTGACCTCAAAACAGAATGAGAATATTCTTCTGCAAAGGGTGGTCAGCTTAAATCAATCAAGGATTTTGCTTGATCAGGGCAGTTACTGGTGCAACCAGGGCCTCAGAGAGCAACTGTGCGCTCAGCAGACACCGAACACCCCTGACAGTTGCTCCAGGGGCTCCCACTGCTCCTTTTGCGCTGAAACAGCTCAAAAGCCCCACAGCCCATTAAGCTTTTGGCCCAGAGCAGTTTGCTAGCACCCCTGCCGCCCAGTAACGCTGGCTACATCAGCCCATGGAGCTGCTTGCTGCCCCCAAAGCAGCTCTGCTCCAGCAGCAGCAGCCCGGCCGGCAGGAGCTGCCTCTGGGAGGAGGCAAACGGGCCCCCGCGACACCCACTTCTTGCAATGGTCACTGCAAACCAGCTCGACAGGACCCGGCCACAGCATAAACCATTTGTGCTGCCAGGGATGTGTCCCTATCACAGCAACCGTAGGCATCCAGCTGGAGAACCCAGAGCCACCTTCCAGAGCCTGACTTAGTGCTACAGCCACAAGCAGGACAGACACCCTCCCCACCAGGAGCCCACGGCCACTGGCCATGGACCAGCCACTGCTGCAGGAGCCTCACACAGCTACTAGACTTCAAAGGAGTCTACAAATATCTCAAGGTCAGAAACGCTTTTCCACAGTCCCGTTTTCCCTTTATTATCCCATTTAGACCTATTAAAATGTTCCAGCAAAGCTTTTAATGAAGGAACTAGCAAAAAAAATCCAGTCCTTCCATAGCCCTGCAACTCTAATGACTCCTGTGAAGCCCTTGCTAAGCAGAAAGGTTAGTCCACTGCCCTTTCACTTATTCCTATGCAAACACAATAAGCCCCAAAGCCAAAACAATACAAATAAAACAGAAGAAGGATAATTAAGCTGTGTTAAAAATGAGAAGCCAGACCTGCATGATGAGAAGAGCCAGCAGCTCACTCCACCACAGAACCCTTTGTACTGGGTTGGGTGCTCTTATATAGGGTGCCACGTGGTGGGGCAATCATGGGGAAGGCAGCCCAGGTGCTGACCCTGGTGGGTGGAGGATGGGGACATTGGCAGCACCTGGGTGGCAGCTCTGGGGAGGCCCAAGGGCCCCTGGACGGCAGGTTGTGACTCTGTGCAGCTGTGAAGGGAGTCAACCAGAACAACAAAGCTGCTTTTATGGATCCTTTGGGAAGGGGTTTTGCCGGCTCCCCAGCGCAGGAGGTGCAGGTGGCAAGGGGGCTCGTTGTGGGTCTTGTGCTCATGGTGCTGCAAATGATGCCACAAAGGGGTTCAGTGCAGGAAAAACTGAAGAACGAGAATGGCAGCTGTGCTGGTGTCTGCTGGGCGCCTGGCTCCAAACTAAACCTCTGCTCAGGCGAAAGAGCAGCCCTGGCAGGACGCTGCTGCCCTAGCAGGTATCTGTGCCCGGGGGCTGCTGGGGCAGCACCCCTGGGCGAGGGGCTAAGTCACCCTGGGGCGCAGCAGAGCTGAGCTCGCCTGGCTTTGCCAGGCTGGATGCAATCGGTGAGGAAGGAAGAATCAGGCGGTGCCTCCGTTACGCTCAGCTCTACCTAGCAAGGATTAGACAGCATGGATCCCACTGCTGGTATGGCTGGGCTGGCATGGTGGATTGGGAAGTAAGGGTGGAGCATTTCCAGGGAGCTTCCAGAGCTGGAAGTGCCTCTCTGTGAAAAAATAAGGTCTTGCTGTTCTCTCCCAAAGAGAAAAAGCAACCACAGGTTCCCTTGGCTGGAAAAGAAACCTCTAAGAGGGGAAGATGCCCGTGATCATTTGGATCATGGCAAAGGGCTACGGGCAGGGACGGGAACGGGCACCACAGCCGAGTGGTATCCGATGATCATCACCCTGCGCTTCCAGGCAGGGCTTCCCACGGCAGCGCGGAGCCCTGGAGCCGAGTCCTCCGGACGGAGCCTGCCTGGCCGCTTGCCTCGTAATCCCTGAAGCCCTGGCCGGCTCCTTGTTTGCTTGGGGAATATTTGCCGGTTCAGAACCCCAGGGATGAGCAGGGTTGGCTTGTTTGCTTGGGCTGCTTTTAATCTTTTTTTTTTCTTTCCTTCTTTACAGATTTCGTCGCTCGGATTTACTGTTTTCCCCAGTGATGGGTCTCTCTTCACATCAAAAGGGATTTTGGAATTTACACACACTCCATCTATTGCCTCTGAATAGCTGGGCTGTGGAGGTCACCCCAATTTTTTATCTCCCTTTCCTCCTGCAGCACGAGGCAGAGTGAAATCAAACATTTATTTTAGATTCCAGCGATCTGACACAGACACATCAGATTTAGCAAAGGTTTTCAAAGCCTTCTAAATAAACTCCCAGATATTTCCTTTTTTTTCTTTTTTTTCCATGTTGTATTTGGAAAAACAAAGGAATTTGCAATCCCTTTTACGTAAGCCTTTCCAAGCTTTTTGCTCTCCCTGCAATGTTTCTCAGCAAGGAGAGCGTTCTCAGCCCTCCCTCGCTCACCTCCCGCTCCTCCTTGCATCCCTCCTGCCCTCGGCTTGGAGATGCCACCCTACAACCCCCGTGTCTCATGCACTGAGAGGCTCTCGGCCATAAAGCCCAGCTTCAGTAGTACTGCTGTGGAAACGTGGAGCTTTCATCACCGCTCCAGAATGGTTCTTTTTTAAGGGTAATTGATGAGAAGCCCCAGACAGCTGTTGACAGTGCAGAGATGAAGCAGCTGAGTGTGCAGGGAAAACCTGGCCAGTGCATCCACCCTGCTTCAGCGACCAGACAAAACGATGCTCCCAAACTCCTAATTTTTCTCCAAATCATCATGCGCCTCCTCACTACAGTGTGGCGGGCACTCGGGGCCCGATCCAGCCCTGCCAAAGCCCGCGGGAGCCGTTGCTGCCAGTCCGGCACAGATGCGCGGAACATTTACAGTCAGAAATGCTGAAAAATGTAGGTGTCTGGGGAGGAGCTTGCAGAAATTTATACCCTCAAATCAAAAATGCAATTAGGAAACGCCAGGTGTTCGGCTCCATCCTTGACGTGCTGGACCGTGACGGTCCTGGGGCACCTGCAGTTGTAGCTCCGTGCTCCCAATCCTGGTTTCAAGCTCGAGTCCCACCTCAACACGGACAGGAAAACAAACCCGGGTCCTCTCCTTTGGGGTATCCTCCCTGCAGAACCAGCTCCAAGATCATCTCTTCAGGGAAGCATCCTGCATTTCCTACCAGCGCCGGCAGGACGCGGGATATTTATCCCACCTCCCTTTTTGCTAAACTCATGCATTTGTGCAGAAAAAGCTTTTAATACAGAGGAAGGCAGGGTGCAAGAGAAGCAGGATTGGAGCTAACGGAGGCACACAGCAAAGTGGCCACTTCTGCTCAGCTTTGCCTTATTAGTTTTACTGCTGCTGCTCACTGAGCGTTATATTCAAAACAAGCCAAAAATATGAAACAGGCAACAGGTACAATTGGAGACTGGGGCACTTGCAGAGCAAATTTGATGGGCAGCTGGATGGCAACAGCTCTGCAGCGTTTGTGGCCCCAATTACATGCACAGGGATTTTCACTGGGATGAAGTTTGGAGCTGCTAGATTTTCCACAAACAAAGGAGATCAATGAAATCTCTTCAACCTGTTTTTGTCCTCTGATAAATATTGCCCTTGAATTTCATGCTACGCTCTCCACCAGGAAGAAGCTAATGACCCAAGATGTAAACATTTTGTTTGCTGCCTCCAAAGCGACAGGCGAGTTTAACCCTCGCCCAGCAGGCACCAGCAGCTGGCAGCAGAGCTTCTGCTGGCGTCGAGGGCAAGATCCTGGCGCTGCTGAAGTCAGCGGGACTTTTGGCATTGACCGGGACATTCTGGGGGGGAAATAGGAAGGATGGAACTGCCACGGACAGCAATAAAATTGGTAGCAGATACTCTGAGCGTGGTAGACAGGCTGGCTACAAGGCTGTCCGAAAAGACATCCTCTCTGAACGGGCTCTCTGGGCTTCCTTTAACCTCAGTGGAAGTCAATACATGGTCAATGCTGCTAACGGCACCTGGGGCAATTCATCGCTGCCGCAAGCAGATTCCTTCAGTTGGCCAGATGATTCACGTCCTAAATGCCACCTGCTATACTGGCAGCTGTGGGTGACTAACGGAGTTCTCAGTCCCTTCATTATAGACACATAAGGCTACGTAAGATGAATCAGACCCTTCACGCTGGGAAAAAATAATGAAATGTAAATGCTCAGTTCGACAGAGGAATCGCAAGCAGTTTCCCTTGTTTCTCTCTTTTTTTTTCCCCAGTAACCATTTCCTCTTGCACACAGCCAGGAACGGGGCTGTGCCAAGGGCCACGCAAGCAGCTGCTCTGAAGAACATTCCCTGCCTTTGGCCAGAAGCGACGGCCCTCAATGTGCCGCCGTGGCCTCCCCCTTTCATGGGCTTTGGAGGCTTCTCAGCCTCACTGGAGGTCCCGAGCACAGCTCAGCAGCTTGTGCGTGTCCTCTTGGAGAAGTCTGAGGCAGGAAGGATGAAAAAGGAGCAGCTAAGCCCGTTAATTCAGTCCCAATGATCATTAATAGGAGCAGGGGAAAAAATATCTTCATTTAATATAAGCCATGGTTGCCTAATGCTTCTGCTCGTGGCGCGCAGGCGTGCTGTTGATTATTCTTAATGGGTGCAGGGTCTCTCTGAACCTGAAGGCTTCCTTGCTAAATGTGCAACCTCTGCCTCGAGCGTGGAGCTCTCCTCTGCCATTTCTGCTTATCCGGCTTGCTTTAAGAGACGCAGCCCAAATCTTGATTGAGCAGCAATTTGTTTATGTTTACTTGGCCAATTAGGGTCAAGTTAATGAAGCATCCGATGGAAAACAGTAACTCTTGTTATGTTGCCACTGCAGCAATTACAGTCCTCTTGAAAAAAAGGGTAAGGAATTAATTGCAGGTTCTTTAGATATTAAAAAAAAAAACGAGAGAGAAATTCAGTCTAAGCTGGTTTGAGGAACTCTCTAACCCTTCTGTTATGCTGGGCAACATTTAATGGCAACACTTTGGAGTCCATTCATTCTTGGCCCAAAGCTTGCTGCCGTTTGAGGCAGGATACCTCCCTGGAAAAGCTGCTTGCAGAAGGAGCAGTGGAACAGTGGTGGCAAACTGAGGGACGTGCTTTGTGGAGCTGCTGCTGTTGGCTGCCCCATGTAGGGCAAATGTAGGACAATCCTGCCCTGGCGATGGTCACGTAGCGCAAACCCAGGCTGAGCAGGCTGGGGAGCTCGGCTTCATCCTTTCTCAACATCTCATCTAGAAACCCTGGCCGCTTCACCTCCACCACCGCTATTGCATGAGCACAATCTTTATCCTCCCCACTTGTGGGGCATTTTTTACTCTCCTAAAAGTGCCTTTCCCTGTAGGCTGCACCATCTGGGAAAGGAAAAAAAGGCGACGTAGGCAGTTAAGTCTGGTGGTTGGTGTTGGAGATGGGACCCTCCTCAGAGCTGGCACCTAGTCAGCAACCGCCGCTCAGCTGCAAAGTGGACGTGCTGCTAACGCGACCGCAGGGGCTGCCGCTGAGCTCTGCAGCTCGGCCCACCACAAACCGGAGCCAGGGCCCTTCCCGGCGGGCTCGGAGGCTGCCCGGACAAGTGCTTGGGTTTCAGTGCTGAACAAAACGTGCTGGGACCCCCGGAACTGAGCGAGGAGCTCGGGTCAGGGGCTTCCAGGTGAACCGCTCTCATGGGAGCATCTTCATCGGTGAGAAAAACTGGTGGTTTTCCTCATAGCCCAGGAAATCCCAATGCAAGGGTATGTTTCATGCTGAACCCCTCTTGTAGGCAGCTGGCACCTGCAAGGCCCATTTCTAGGGCTGGAAGCAATGGGGGCACCAGAAGGAGGGTTGGAGCCCAGCACGTCGGGCTGTGATGACTCCAGGAAGCTGCATCACAGGAGACTCTCTAAAAGTCGGTTAAATGTACCAAAAAATAAAGAAGAAAAAGGCCATTTTGAAATAGAGGAGCATTTATGAATAACTGTGGGCACTGTTCCCCTCCTGCTTCCTCCTGCTGCTCGCTCTGCTATAAATGCCCTTCCTCTGCCAAATGGATGATGAAAACCACCTAAGTCCTGAACTACTGTTCTGGGTGCTCTGCTTTATCTGACAGATTTAATTTTTCAGAGATGAGTGGAAAGGAAATTATTTTTAAATCAAATATATAAATAGACATTGCTGAGTTGGGATCAAAAGATGTGAAAAGGAGGATTTGTGCAGCGTGACCAGGGAGACGACCTTAGTCATTTCCTCTGTCCCCTCCATCTCCTGCTTACCTGACTTTCTGTATGTTAAACATCCAAAGACATTTCTGGAGTGACCTCGATGGCCTACACTGCATTAGTCATCTGCAAAAGAGATCAACACAGGGAAACTACTGAGGTGAAGGTGCCCTTTTGGTTTCTCCTCCTCTCTCCCTAAGGACCAAACCTTCTGGGTAATTTTCATAATTATCATATTCTGCTGGAGAATGTTATTTAAATAACATTTCAACATGCCTCACAAAACATTTATCAGCGCTGATGATTATCTTGGGGAGCACAGCATTTCTGGAACTAAATATATGGTTTTGATTTCTGTTGTCTGTTTTCAGTTGGCTCTGGAGGCAAACTGTTCTCTGAGCAAAGCTCTAGGGCTGGGGCTGGCACCTCAGGCCCTGCTCCCCTCGTGGAATTGCCCCTTTTCCCCTGGGGCAATTGGGACAGTTTCCCAATTCCCATGGGACAGGCCTCCGCATCTAACTCTCCTGAAGGCCTCCCTGGCCCTGGGCAGGGGGCCCGGGGGCCCTGGGCCAAATCTATTTGGATGAGCGGTTTTATTAGGACAGAAGCTGCCGTTTGGACATTTAGAATATTTCTTCTTTGAGATATATTTTATGCAGATCCTTTTCTCGGCTCCTTCAAGGAGTGAGCTATGCAGCCAGTGCCACAGCAAGCATTCACAAGCTCGTCACGTCTTTGAGCAGAGGCACAAGTTGGAGAAGGCTAAAAAGCAAATTTGTAAGAAATTCCATTTTTTTTTCACTCCCTGTTGATTTTGGTCCAAATTGAACCGAAACCAATACTACTTTTTAAATTTATCACAAGTAGAAACGCCCACGGTTTTGCAGCTGCTCCCATGAAAGCACCCTCCGGCTCAAGTTCCCTGTGGATAGAAATGAGAAGGGCTGCAAAGGGACCTGAAACCCTGGGGAGGAAGATCCTGCAGGGCTCCCAACACCCCTGGCCCTGCAGCTGCTGCCTGCAATTCCCTCTGGATGTGCATCCCGGCCCTGGATGCACTGAGCTCTTGTTGGGGTCGGGAGGACCCGCTCCAGAACCTGAGGGTCTGTGAGGGACAAATGCATCTCAAGATCCTCGAGGACAGAGGATGAGGAGGATCAGTCCATAAGCACTTCCAAGCATTCCCAAGTTACATGGCAAGCTCAATTTTTCATTTCATGGAAGTTTTCTCCATTTCCTTCAGGTGACCTGGACCTCAGGCGGGCAGGAGCCCCCGTTAGGGCAGGCGTGCGGAGAAGGCGCCGCTCTGCTCATCCTCCCAGCAGCTGCTCCGCTCATTAGCCTGCAACAGAGCCGAACACAAAGAGGATGTGTGCATCATTAGAGCTAAATATGTTTTTCTGCTTTGGTTTTGTTTTCCGAGAGATGTGTTTGGGGACTCGGATAACGAGGAGCTCGTTGGTAGGGTGGTTAGAGAGCTAAAGGCAATGAGGCAAAGAGCCATAAAGAGGGAAGGGATCAGCGAGCAAGATCCTTGCTGTACAGGAACCCAGCGCTGTCCCACCACACTTGGGCGCAGAAGAATTACCGGCCTAAGAGGTCTCAGCCCTCTGTCTCGCCTCGCTGGCCCCAGCACTGTGGTGTCCAAGCATCTGCTGATCTTTCATGTACCCACCTTGGGCTTAGGGCCGTTAACCTGAGCTAAAGGGGAAGCTGAGCTTTGTCCCTTAAATCTCACGATACCGAAACACTCTAGTCTTGAGCCAAAGCAAAAATCTTCATGAATAGAATAAGCCCAGTGCAATTCCTCTTCCCATGTCATGGGAATCGAGCAAGGGTCAAGAGCAATGTCCTGGTGCACCTCCTTAATTTCTTTTTCTAGTCTAAATGAACCAAAATGAACTAAAATTTCAAAGCAGAAAGTCCCTGCTTCAGTAGCCTGAGACCTGCTGTTTTTTTTAAAAAATGGAACGTGTGGCCTCTGTCAGCGTTTTTCTCAAGCCATACTTTAAGCTAGGCAAGGTTTCAAATATGCCTCTTGGCTTTGACAAATTGTCACTTTTCCGTTATGACAACAGTCACTTTGCCAACCACCTTCATGCAGGAAGCCTGTTGCAAAGCAACCTCTAAAGCTCTGCTGCTTAAGTGATTAAGGAAATGCTTAATAACAAAATCCCAGACACTGCCATATCTTCACATCTGCCCCCCTTTGCCCGGCACTGTGCTCCACGTCAGGTTGCTACCAGATGCCTTGGTCATTTGTGGCTAAAATTCCTGTTTAGAAGGCTGGAAGCAGGCGCAGGACAAGCTGGAGCAGGGTCAGCGGTTCCCAAGGGCGGGGGTTATTCCGTGTACATGTGGAAGTCTGCAGAACAAGCAGGGACAACAAAAAAATTGGACTGATGCATCACACTGTAAAACTTAATCTCCCATACAGATACTTAGTCTGCCATAAAAAAAACAGTGCTGGAGGATGTAAGGAAACACGAGACCCTTGGGATGATTTAATGTCCTAAAGACATAAAGACATAAGCCACAGCAAAGCAAAAATGAGCTCAGGAACACACAGGCTATTATATTTCAATTGGTTATGTGTACTCTACATAAAATACTATCAAAACACTTGTTTTTAAAGGATGCAAATGCCTTTCCCAGGCTGAGCAGAAGCAGAGTGACTGGTCAGGAATCTTAAATATTCTTTTTAGCTTTTCAGCTTGAGGGATGCTCCCTCCGTTCTGCCAAGCTGCCCAGGGCATCTCGAAAGGGCCGTGCACACTTTGTAACAGCAGCTTAGCCAAAAGCCGGGCTCAATCTCAACTCGTGACTTTGTGGACGGGTTGGGGCAGCTCATTCGGTCACTGGGTGCCTGTTTATGGACTTTGCTGGCTGCGCAGGAGAACGTCCTCAGTAACTCTTGGTTGTCCCACATGGGGACATGCATTATCCCACCTGGAGGGAGGCAATCTCCAGGCATGGAGATGGCCAAGACCATCACAGGCTGGGTGCCACACAGCCCTGCAGCAGCTCCTGCCTTCATCCTGCTCAGCATATTCGGTGCTCGAGGTGGGTCTCTCCGGGATGCTGAAGATGAGACAAGGGCAACGAGCCACCTCGTTGGCTCTGGAGCCAGATGCAACCCACACAACAGCCATGGAATTGCCTAGGGAACCTCAGCGTAGGAAGCAGGATGATGGGACCTCTTGCTGGGAGCACTGGGAATGTCCACCTACAACCATAACCTATTGCTACAACCCAGGAGGGATGAATACTGAAACAGTATTTCACCAGGAAATCTCTTTTGCCTAAATTGGAAGATCAAATAGGAACGAGTTACTTTCAGAAATGGAAATAATTTGTAGTCAAACTG
Source organism: Rhynchotus rufescens (assembly GCA_032273925.1). NCBI lineage: Eukaryota > Metazoa > Chordata > Aves > Tinamiformes > Tinamidae > Rhynchotus > Rhynchotus rufescens. The sequence continues at coordinate 69,770 of JAVCKT010024416.1, read as the reverse complement.
GGGTACTTGATTTCCAGGGTTCTTGTTTGATTTAACTTTGGCTTCATTCTATTGCTTTAATGGTAACACAAAGAAGTGTAACTAGAATTTAAATAATATAGAAGGGGATTAATATTTTACAGGTATTTAATATTTATATATCACATTTGTTTTTTTTCAAATTACACTGCTTCAGTATTATCACAGTGAAATATTTCCAGAAGGGTCTTCAGATGTTTCGAAAATGAAATTTTACCCTCAGTGAAATTTTTCCAATTCCAGATCACCAGCAGTGCAGATAGCCGGCAATACCCCTCTAGGAGCTGTAAAAAGCTGCCTCTGCAGACCTCTGCTTGGAAAGAACTTCTTCCTTTCAGATTTTTGCTTCTGGATGGTTTTCATAAGGATTAGCCAAGTTCTGCTTGCCCGAGAAAGGATCGCTGACACTCTGAGAAGTTCACGGAGGTTAAAATCACAGTGATGTGGAGGCCAGCAGCCAGTCTGCTCCAGCACCAGCTTTTTGCTCCCCGTGTCTCAAGCCACCACGTACCTTGTTTTTCATCATTTTATTCCATACCATGAGCAGCTCCTGAAGACACCACAAGCTCCAGGAAGGTCAAGTCCTTCCAACCATGGCCTCAAAAGCAGCTAATGGATTCATTTACTCGGGAAGAAGAAAAGCTGATAGAATTTAGCAATGTCACCTCCAGCTTTGGGGGCCAGTGAAGGATGTGGCTGGGCTATTGCAGAGGATGCTTTCAGATGCTTTACAATCTTCCCTGAATAGATGACTTATCTGAGTTGAGGACTATTTAATTGAGTAAAATTACCCATCTGTTTGCAGGAACTCGCTCCGGTCTGCAGTACCCAGCTCATGATTTCTGGAAAGAAATGCTCTTTGTAAACTGCTGCCTTTCCCTGATTTACGTCAAGCAAATATTTGATTTCCTTCTTTTTCAGATGTAACAAAATCCATTAGCGCGTGAGGGAGCAGATATCAGCTGGCTACAATGGAGGAGTAAATAGACGTGTGGCGCTCCGAGAACGGGGATGACAAAACTGCATTTAAAAGCTAATATAGATCCAAGTCATGCTGGAAGAGAGCTCAGTTGTATTCATCTCCTTTTTTTCTGGGTGTTTTTCAGAATTTTGGAGAGTTTTATATTCATGAATTTCCCATTGTGTCCCACAACTTGGCAAGCAAAAGAGTATCATGAGGACAGGGTGAAAAACAAGTCACACCTTAATTGGGGATTTTAGTTTTCCTTACTCCTAAGTGCAGAAATTAGAAACCAATCCTTTTCGAGCTTGAGGACAGGCTGTGATTTAGGATATTCTGTAAGTCTTTTCTTGAGAGAAAAAACAATATTTCATGAATTTTTGGACCCCAGAACGTGCTGCAGAATATTGACAATTTGTGACTATCTGGGTGCCACAGTCTTCACCCTGATTTTCTTAGAGCAGCAAAATCTTTTCATTCCTGTGCTTTGGTTGATCTTTTTTTCCAGAGGAAAACAGCAGAAAGAATTTGCAGCCTTGTTATTAATCATGTTTATTACAAGAACGTATGAGGATCAGCCAGGATTAAGTCCCTATTGTGTTTAGGACTGTACAAGCACAGAGTAAGAGGAGAAAAAATCACACAAAATGCTTCCCTTCCTGGGTCTGCATTGCTGAACATTATGTGGCCCCTGTGGCCCATCTGGTGTAAATGAGCTTTGAGGTAGGACAAGGAGCAATGGGCTTAATTTCCACCACGGGAGAGCTTGGCTAGACACCGGGGAAAACTTGTTTCCGTGATGAGGCCAATTAAGCACTGGAATAAATTGCCTGGATGAGGTGCAGCATCGCCAGTACTGAAGCTGCTCAGGAGGGGTTCAGGATGCATCCATCAGGAAGAAGTAACTTGGATACTCCTCCCTTTGACAGTGACCACTTGAAGTCCCCCACAATTCTATAATTTTTAATGACTGTGTTGATCAACGCGTGTTCTTGCTCTCTGTCTTGCTTCCTGCCCTTGCTTCCAGGTCTTGCAAAGCCGGCGTGGCTGACCAGGCATAGCAGGACTGTCTCCAATGTCCTCTCAGAGCAACAGACCATAAGGGCTTGGCATGACTTGCCGGAGAGAGGCAATTCCCCTGATAATGAAAAATGTTCCCTTACTCTTTGCATTTGTGCATGTGGCAAGCGGCATCCTGGCCCTCCTCACCAGACAGAGACAGATCTACCTGTCAGCACAGCACAAATCTCCAGGTTTGGGGAAGAATAATCTGTGTTGGCAGCTCTCGCTTGTGGGCTGAACTTTGCAGGGATGCTCTGTTATTTGCACTACTACAGCCACAGGAAAGGCATTAATCCTCTGGAACTGCAGCAAGGACCAGGGTGGGTTTAAAATGCCCATTTCTGATCTCGGGTCAAAGAAACAAGGTTGTACAAGAGACTACTGGGTCAGTATTTTCTACAGCTAATGAGCTGGTGCATTCCCAGGACTGCAGAATATCTGGATTCAGCAAATGCCTAACGCCAAGCAAGTAAAAAGGACCGCGGAGGAAGAGGAAGCAGCAGTTCACATCATCAGCAAGGGCGTTGGAAGAGTCTGACCTTCTGTTTTCAGACAACAGCATCCAGCACCTCCAATACCCTTGTCCAGACCACTGCGAGCTGTGCAAAAACTAGCTAACTACTCAATGTCTTTTAATATTTCCCCTGCTTTGTCAATGCGCTGATATATCACCCCGCCGAGACAGCGTTTCTGCTCTAAACCTTTGTTGTCACTTGCTTAAAACAGTCACGCCAGAAATACCTTTATAGGTTTGACATTTCTCAGATGTTTTCTGGATTTCAGAAGAATTTAATCATCTCTCCTTGATTTATGGGATCGTAAAGAAAAAAAAACAAAAACAAAAAACTATGGCCCTTAATTTTTTTTCACATCCTTTTTGTGATCAAGTAGATAAAAAACCTAAAAAACTCTATTTTGAATAGAGGTGCTTGTAAAATATTTCCTCCTAGCTCTTCTTTTGCTGTTGAATTTTAACTTTTGGTTAAAAGTTATTTGGGTTTTGACTTGAGGGCTTTTGATAAATATTCAAAACCATAAGAGAAGCAGGTCTGTCTTCCAAAAATATATAGGAAAATCCCAATTTGATTTTCATGTTTCAGGTGTTCCTAAGCTATAAATAATTTCATGGATCCTTAAAAATGCATTCCTAAAAAGTCTGTTTCTTCCCCTTAAACTGTACTGAGAACTCCCCTCTCTAAGCAGCTCTTTGCACCAGCAGTTCAGACAGACACGGGTGGCAGGCTGCACAACTGGACCAAGGCTTGGAAGACCGGAGAAGACTTCCCATAGGGAAGCCCTCCTGCACGACACTGCACCAAACACGGCGCCGTGTCTCCAAGGCCTGCTGGGTCATGACGATTCTACGGGATGTCACTAAGGTGCCACCACTGCAGCACGTGGGAACAGACCAAGTCTTCTTACTCTGAAGAAGTTACTGCGGAATCGATGCTGTGAAATTCCCTTCTCCAGAGAGGTGAATGACCATCGCAACGGATGCTTCACCCTTCCTAACTCAGCAGGACAGCCAGCAACGCCCAAGCCTTGGTGGACACCTCTTCTGATGCCTAGAAATGCGTGATTTCCCAACACCAATCCAGCCCCCAAAATGTGCAAGGTCCTCTAAATTCCCCTCGTTACTACAGCTACGAGGCTGTCGTCTGTACAGCAGAGAGCAGCTGTCCCAGGAGAAAGCAAAGCCCCGTTTCACCGCAGCCTGCCACGAGCCGTCAGCCGAGTCCTGTCACAGCAGACAGGCTGAGAATGGAAGGAAAAAAGGGAAAGAAGAAAGAAAGGCAAGTGCTCGGGATCCCCTGCCAGGAGCAATCACACGCCGCTTGGAGACCTTCATGATTAGAGAGTCCTTCCCAGCCTCTTTCTTCCGCCAGCGCAAAGTCAAGCCCTTGCAAAAGGCGAACAAAATGCACACACTACGGCCGCCACTCAAAGGAAACAGCGAGGATTATGCATTTGATTAAACTTTACATTAAGAACTTAAAGGGATCATTCCTCCCTGCCTGGAGAGCCCTGGCTACTGTGGTCTCTGAAAATGAGAGCTTTTCTTTTTTTTCCTGCTCATTAAATTCCCATTAACAAAAAAAAGGACAAGAAACTCTGCAAACGGCTCTGCTTTTCCGTAGTCTTAATCCCCTGGCGCGACGGCTTCAAAATCCCCTGATCTTGGTAGCGCCGCCGAAGGCATCGCCTCTCCCGCCCGCGAGAGCAAGGAGGGACTGCTGAGCTTCCCACGGCCTCGTGCGAGCTCGTCAAATACGCTCGGCATGTAGAGCAGCTCTGGCAAGCGAGAGCAGCATGGCAAATAACCCGATTTCTCATCGCGGGAGTCCTCCGCGCTGAAGGGTCCCCGTGTGACAACTGCGGGTGATGACTGAACTGGCTCTGGCGACCGGAGCTGTGCTGAGAGCGTCCGGTCTTGTTCAGTCCCGTCCTATTGGGGCAAGTTAAATGCAAGCTTAAAGATCAAGTGAAGAAAGGAGGAGAGCAGAACGTGAAACACCCCTCTGAGGTTCCTGGTCCATCAGCCAAAATAGGCTTGGTGGTTTGGCCCAGTTAACAAGGCCTGGTTTATTCTAAGGACACGTTCACATCCATACATCTCTCCATTCTCTGTCTTTTTTTTTTCCTTTTGGATAAGAAAGTCGTGGTGAAAACGGGAGCCCTCCACAGAGCGGCAACGAGATGGAAGATCTTCTCAGCCTAACTCAGGGAACGTCGCCTGCTAGTTTTTCTACACTTGTCAAATAATATTCAATACTCAACCTGTATTTTGCCTATTATGAGCTTAACTCTATAGATCTGCAGAAGTAATTTGTAGGGTGTTGCAGTAAAAAAAGAATCATACAATGTCCAATAAAATCTTCACAAATAATGGTTAGTGCCTTTGTCTTATCTGTCGTCTTCCCCTCATGTGGCCCATTCACGATTCAATAGCTTAAGCTCTTTAAGAAGAGGAAAAAAATAAAAGAGAAAAGGCATTTCTCAATTCTTCTCCGAATACAAAACCTACACACAACAAGAAATCGGCTGCATTTATTTATATCGATTGCAAAGGTATTTACTTCAAGCACTGAACAAATGGCTCTGCAAACATCAATATTGGTATTAGACTCATAAATGTCGTCTGCATTTCATAATGTGAGATCCAATGACTCTTGGGAATGCTCGGGCCCCTCATTTCATTCCATCTTGTTATTCATTTTTCCCTTCCTTTCTTTGAAAGGAGGCTGCAGGGCTGAGATATATTTAGTCCCCTACTTCTGAGTTTGCTGCTACGGCTGCCAGAGAACGTAGCAGTTGGCTCAACCCCGAGCAGAGCCTGTTTCAGGAAATAGATGGTGATTTTAAAAGTTCTAGTGCAATTTTGGCTTGGCATCAGGCACAGAGTCTACGGAAGATATGCAACAGTCATCCTCCTTTTGGGTTCTTCCTCACCTTCAAGCTTGGGACAAAGCCTGGGAATCTTTATTGCAGCATCCAAAGCATGGGGTGCAAAGAGGAGCTCCTGCATTACTTCCAGTTCCCAAAGGAAAAAGAGGCACTAAAATGTAGGCAGGTAAATCCACAGTAAAGAAATTAAATCGGCCCCAAGTACAACCTTTCCTGCCCTTCGCATGCCAAGCTCCCAGCTGAGCCCATGTCTCACGGTGTGTCCTGCACCATCGGATCAGACCGAGCTGCGGGGCCGGGGCGCCCGGCAAGATCCTGCCTTAGCCTGTGCTCCTGGGAGCTGCAGGTGGGCAGCAGCCCCCCGAGAGCTGGAGCTGGGGCCAAGAGCTCCCCTGCATGGTGCAGAACTTGTCAGACAGGAATGATTTTTCTTTTTTTTTTTGGCCATAAACTCATCAGCTAGGCCATGAAAGGAAAAAGATATATGTTATTTTTTTTTTTAAAAAAAAAGGATTATGGTTTATTTCTTGCATTGCCTCAAGAGAGAAATGCCATCTTTCATCTTCTTTTTCTCCTCCTTTTCTTGGTATTTGTTTGTCCTCCTTTCCTCTCAGTTTTTAAGCAAAAGAACAGCAAGGCAAGCCTGGCTGTGATGTGTCCCAGGGGAACAGAGACAACAGGCGACCACCCCGTCCCGAGACGCAGGGGCCACATCAGGGCATGAGCAAAGCTACCGGGTCAGCTGCTGCAGCAAATGCTCCATGGGGGCAATGCAGCTGGCACTGCATCTTGATGCCAGCCCAGGCGTCAAGAGTCCAAGCACTAACTTGTCTAGACTCATAAACAAATCAGCTTATTACAGAGAGCCAAAATCCAAGAAAACAAAAACCAGGCAAGATCCAGCTTTGGCTTGGTGGCTTTTGGCTGCCAGATGCCACAGGATGGAGTTCAAGCGAACCCATGGCCTCACCCAGGGATGAAGTGAAGACTTTCTCCTCAGCTGTGATCATCCTTTTGTACAGTAATGTACAGCTACAGAGTGGGCTTGTAAGGAGCTTTTGATAACTGCAAAGTGCTTTGAAATCCTCAGTTGAAAGGAGCTCGGCAAGTGCAACGTATTATTCTGACAAGGTGTTTCGAGAGCGAGCACCGACCGCGCAGGCTGGATGGCAACGGCACATGCACCAGTGCCCCCGCTCGGGAGCTCCAGGGCTTTCTCACTGACACCCAAAGATTTCTGCACAGATTTGGGGGACCCCAGGGCATCTGTGCCCATAGAAGAGAGAGAGGAAGGTAGCATTTTATTTGTAGGACAATCACACACCAAAACACATTAAGTTTGGGACTCTTCGCCAGCCCCAACCCTGCCGCTAGCTTGCTGTAAGAACGTGGGGAGTTATTTGCTTCGCTTTCCCTACAGAAAAGCCAAGACGATAGCATCTTCCTCTGTAATGTACTTTTCATTCCACCCCGAGAGGCTTCCGCGAGCCCTGTGGTCGCCCTTGCCACTTCGCATCTCCTCAGCTGTCTGCAGAAGCATCTTAGGACACCGGTGCCTTCCCGTGCGGAGAGTCGGGAAATGGCAGCTTTCCAAAACTGGCACAGTCCTTACGCTCACGGTCCTTTACATCCCTTATAAAAGGAGTGGACGAAGTGACCAACAAACAACCCCCAAATCTCGGTGTTCTTCAGCAGCGTTGCCCCTCGCCCGCTGAGGAGCTCCAAGCAGGCAGAACCGCAGCAGTTAAGGATGCAGGAGCCGGCCGCCTGAGCTGATTCGTGCAGGCAGAGATCATCTCCCCTGCTTTCCCTGGGAGTTGTGGAGTAGCTGTGTTTTTATTAAAGTTTCAGGACTCAAAAGCATGTGATGAGATTCGGCTTGCAGCTCAGTAACTTCCAGTGCTGCTGATAAAAAATACAGCTACTTAAAAATATCACCTTCCCTCCAGCTTCAAGCCTCACAAAATAGGTTAAAATAATGAGGATCTGACTTTTTTTTCCTTTAAAAACAAAATCATGTGCTTCAAAAGACCAGAGATTTTGGAAAGTGGGTTCAGCTACCTGAAGGCTTGGAGGCTGCAAGATGGCTTTTGGCTGAGAGATTTCCGTCCCTGCTTCCCTGAGCAGAAGCAGCACAGGGGTGAACTGAAGGAGATCCCTGGGACAAGGTGCTTCAAGGAATCCAGGTGCTGTAAATGGGATCCCTCCAGGGAAGGGTTGGGTGAGGCGGGTGGAGCTCGAGTGTGGACTTGGAGCAAAGCAACGCGGTCACGACAAACCTGGGTCGTCCATCCTGGGCCAACCTTCTTCCGCTCTGCGGTGCTTCAGCAGCTCTCCATTCTCCACCACCAAAGCATGGAGGCAATTAAGCTCCTCAGAAGGAGGTCATAAGAAAGGTACCCGAGAAGACCTTAGGTCTGGCTCTGGATATCCATGGCATGAGAAAGCAGAGAAGTTCCTGCAGGAAATGGCACACGAGCTCCCCCTGCTACGACCTGCAGCTCACAGACATGTTCTAGTCTTCAGTACTGTCAAAACTCCAGCCTTCGGTACCTCGCTTGGCTTTTTCAGTGAGCAAATATTGGCATTTCAGCTCACAGAGGACAAAGGGACAAAGCTAAACCCTCTCTCTCGAGGGAGAGGCCTGATTTGTCTTTAACAAAATGAGAAACACTTATCACTTAGGTAATAAAATAAAACGGAACAGAAAGCCCACAGCCCTGCTGTGCTTCTAAACCCAAACCCAAATAAAACCCTTTCCCTTGCAGAATGCGAGTCCCACACAGGTGTGCCCATGCTGGACTTCAGAGGCAACAAAGAAAATCCTCCTTCCAAATGGATGAAACAATTCTTTGGGATTTTCATAATTCACAGAGCAGCCAAACCTGCCCTAGGGTCGATATAAATTGGGGGCAAAAAGAGCAGGTCTCTGGGTATTTCATGGCCTAGAAGCCGGTTTTGTGTCCTCAGGAACCTTCCCAAGTGCCCCATCTAGTTCGACTGTGTGTCTAGGGAGGAGGTGGTGGCTGGGAGATGACTTGGAGGATGCTCCAGGAGACATTCCCAGCACACGGCTCCCTGGGACCCGCAGTATCTTCTGGGAAAGGCTCCCCATCAGCCCCAAAATTCACAGTAAATTCATCAGAGGAACTACAGCTGCTCAAGTATCTGGTGTAAAAAACCCCACCGCAACAAACACAATATTTTGCATTGTTTGAGAAAGAATAACGGCAATAATTATAATCTAACAATCACTTCTCTAAGTATGAATAACTACAGATGTCCAGCCTTTTGTCTGAATAAAACTGCAATAATATTAATATTCGTTATTGCTAAAGCTAATGGCAAGTATACGCACATGCAGTAATGAGCAATCAGCAAAATCTGTGGGTTTTTAATGTCTGTTACTATTGCTTATTATCATGGGAGGAACATTCAGAAACATTCATTTTTCAGAATGACTCAGGACCTTTTTTAGAGACTTTTGTTTGGCTGAAGCAACCAAGGAGTCACAGCATCCTCCTCCACAGCTAGGACATTTCTAGGGCGAAGGCTCAGATGGAGAGCCCTGATGGACCTGATGCCATGAACCAAAATTTGCTTTCTGACCACTTTTTGTTATTCAGAGATGTACAGGGAAAGGGTTGTATGGCAGCTAGGGGCAGATGGGAGCTCGGAGCCAGGCGAACCTTTCTGGAAAGGACCTGCAACGTCACTGCCAAACGAGGAGCTGGACAAGGACCGCTCTCGCTTGGCCACCCAGCCACGTCCTTCCATCACTGGAACTTCTGTGCCAGTGAGTGTCACTGGCCAGCTGGTAAAAAGGAGGTGGCACCTGCTCTGAACAAGGAACCCATGTTGTTTCAGGTCGTTTAACTTGTTCTTTTGCCCCTGTTGGGGAAAAAAAAAGAACTGATGATGCATAAGATATCGGTGCAGGACGTACATCAGCCAGGCACATGGGAGAAACATTCCCGGGCGCTGGATGGCTTTCAGCCGACGTGCCCAAGGAGATGGAGGAGGAGGTCAATAAACTGTCAACAGCAACTAGTTTGTGCCACGCTGCTCCTGTCTGTGGCATGCGTTCCTCTCCATTTCCAGCCACACATGCAGCCTGAAAATAGCAGCTCGTGTGCCCCTGGCAAAGAGGTGTCACCCTTGGGTGCTAGATTCACGCAGACAACTTGGCCTTCCACTCTTTGTGGAAACGTCCTAGAGGCCCTGGAAATGATGGGAGGTCAGGGGTGGACTCAGCGCTCTAGGTCTTCGCTGCGGGTCAGCCTTCCCGTCCTGCAGGACTGGGTGCTGCTCCCGCTCCTGCCCCGACCCGATGCCCTGCCAGCAGGGCAGGAGCCAGAACAGAAGCACCCGGAGGTGTCACCCCGCCAGCAGCCACCACGCAGCCTGAAGGAGCCCTGGCTGCAGGAGGAGGTGAGGGGGAGAACATAAAAAGACATCGGGCTTTGTGGCAGATTAATTAACCTGGGAGGTCATCGGTACCTTGGCTGAGCTGTCTCCAACAGCTCATTAAGAGATTTTTGACAAATTGATTCCTCTTTTGCCCTTTCCTTCTTCTCAGAATGGCAGCAAATGGCTCCTGTCCAGAGAACCAGCTGTGCCGCAGGGGTCTGCGCAGCGCCGGGCGCTGCCTCGAGCTGCCCCAAAGCTCTCTAGAAGATCAGGCAGAGCCCTGTAAAGCACTTAGGTCTCATCAGCGGGAAGGGGAAGAAAGGGCTCGGTTGTGATGAAGGAAACGGGCTGTTCATTAACAGCTCTGCTTGCTGCTGAAGAGCCGAGGGAGGGACTGCGCCAGTTACAGGCACAGGCTGAGGTCCCGGTGCCTCTCGCAGCCTCTTTGGCAAATCCCGCTCTCTGCTCCACCAGACCAGCTGCACACAAGGAAGCGGGAGCTGTGACTAGCGTGGCGCTTGGCTCGCAGCGCTCCTCACCTCCCGGCCCATCTGTTTGCTTTCTGCACACTGCCAAAGCCAGAGGAGTACGAGGGGTGTCTTCATCAGAGGGAGAAGGGGTTTTGGCTCTCCCTCTGTCGCCGGTGCTGTCCTCTCAGACAACTTCGTGGGCACAGCGCCAGGTTGCTTATTTGCTGTTTTACTTGGTGAGTGGCTATGAGGGCTTTTCTCCCCTTAAACTCAGCAATTAAAGTTCTCACCTGTCACAGCTATAGCAGCAATATAAATAACAGCAATATACTATACTATAATACTCAATAATTCACACCCTGCCACCTTCTTCCTCCCTCCTTGCCTTTCTCCATTGGGCGTGATGCTTCAGGTGGGTGGTGGGACTCCAGAGGGACCAACGGGCCTTGGGCCCAACAGGCTGGTGGGACTCCAGAAGGAACAAGAGCCCCCTCGTTGCTGGAACCCCTTCCCCGCAGGTGCCCGGAGCCGCTGCAGCCCCCGGCCGAGCCCGGCGAGAGGAGCCGAGGGCAGCGGCATTTCCTCGCCGCTGCTTGTGCCAGGATGTGTCACATCTCCAGCAGGAAAAATCGCTCCTTTCCCAAACCTCATCAACAGCCACAGATCCAGCAATGCGGCGAAGGGAAAAAAAAAGTGATGAAAAATCAGAGCTGAAATTATACTGACACAGGAGACAGCAATTTAATGAAATTGGTTCGTGTGGCTTTGGAGCCTTTCAAATTGTGCTGGCCCAAGCTGGATCTTTCACGCTCCTGTCCTTTTACTTTACTTCTTTTTAATGAACTCCGAGCTAATCAATGGAAGGAGGGTGACTGCAGGGTTACCTCTCCATGGTTCAAGTAACACTGCCCATTAGCTCTGCTCGTAGGGTATTTGATGGCCAAGTTTCTGGGTGAGGAAACATGCAGAAACCAAAAGGCTTCCCAGGGTTGCAGCTGCACCAAGGGGACACAATAATTTAACGGTAATTTTGTGGGGGGCTTCTCACTCTGTTGGCCCAGAGGAACGTGGCATTTGTCATCCAGGCATTGAAAACATGGAGCCAGCTGAAGCCATGTCCCCTGAGGCCAGATGTGCACAGCAAGGAGCCCCGAGCCAGGAGAGCTGAGGAATGTCCCTTCCCGAGCAGAGGGAGCCAGGAGCTCCCAGCAGAGCCAAGGAACCCAAAGGCATCGACTTCTTTCTGTGCTAAATACAAAAGAACAAATCAGGCTGTTTTCCTTTGCAGATGTATGGTTTCTCTTTTCCACTTATTTCTTTGAGAAAAGCACTTATTTTCACCCCAGGAGAAAGCCATTCTGGTAAACATCTAATTCAAACCTCCCCCTAATGAACCCTGAATCAGCCTTGAAACTCGGAAGGGCGGAATATTCCCTCCTCCCCGTCAGCTCCCAACCCTTCCTCTAATGCCCGCTGCAGTGAACGCCCCAATACCGAAGCAAATCCCTTTCCCATCTTTAGCACGTCCGCTTGTTGCTCCTGCTTCCTTCCTCTCTTTTTCCCAATGCACGGTTTGCAGATCACAGCAGGACAGAGGAGGTTTGGTTTCTTAGGGGAGCAGCAAGCGGGTGGTTGTGTTGGCGGCCGGAGGAAACTCCAGTGTTTCTCCCTTCCTGGGAAGGCATCGCTGCAGCTCCCACCGGGCTGCATAAAAACGCCCCAAGTGCTCTGTGGGGCTGCCCGAGGTCCTGCAGCGCCGTGTACAGAAGCGAGCGTGTTCCAGGCCCGCACAGGGTTTCTTTAGGGGGAAAGAAAAATCAAATGCAAATTTCTGGGCTTCTGTTTGTTTGTTTTCTCTTTTTTTGCAAGTGCCACCATCTCCAAATAAACAAATTAGGAGATTGCAGAGTTTGCAGCCAATCACAGCTGGAGAATTTCCAAACTCAAGTTATTTTGAGGGGGAAAAAAAACCCCAAGCGTTGGAATTTGCTGCTTCAAACCTTCTTGAAGCTCCTCTTAATTCCGGGCCGGCTTAAACTTCCAGTTCCTTGTGGGCACAATAATTTTGCAGTTCCAAATTCGATTAGCTTCATAAAGGCAACAACATGCTCCTCTCTGGGGTAATGCTTTTATATTTAAATAACATCACTTCAGAATGCTCTAATTGAAAGGGTAATGAGCAAAATAACGGTGCCAGAATACGCACAGTAGTGACAAGCTCCCCGCGCGCCGTCCAACATTTCCAAGGATTTCTCAAGTTCTGCGGAGGCACCAGCAGCCCCCGGCCAAGGGAAGAGGTTTGTCCCTGGCCGCTGTCGGCCTCTGGACAGCCCTGCGCCACAGAGTCCCAAACGCCCTCCTGCTTAAGCTAAGCATAACCTAAAACCTAAAACGTAAACATGACCTAGAACGTAACCCACAGACTTGCCGCCCTGCTCCCTCTCCAGCACTCACCGATCCCAGCGCCTTCTGCCTGCTCCTGCCATCCCGCCTCAGCTCGTCTCTCCACTCCCAGCTTTGGATCTCCTTTAGGCACCTGAACCCCCAAATCACCGGGAAAGGAGCACTGGCCTCTCAGCAATTGCTGTTGTTTTCCAACGAGGATTTCAAGCAGCTGCAAAGAGCTCTGCCCGCAAGAATATCTTTACAATATCAAAAACTAGTTAAATGCTGGAAGGAAAAAACCCTTACACACGGCAAGAGCTTTCTATACCTCAATGCTGGTTTTATGCCTATAATCTTTACACGTATACATACATCTCAATTCATTGCCACTAAAAGCCTTTCAGGAAAAAAAAAACAAATTAAGTCATTATGGTCTCTTTGTCTATTTTTTGATAACTGCCTAAGCATATACATTAGCAAAAATTACATTTTAACATTATTTTAATTGAAATATGATTGCCCAATTGTTTAAAGAGATAAAAATAATTCCCATTCATTTTAATTAGCCTTCCTCTTTGCATGCACGGCGCGCCGTCTCCCATGCAGCAGCCCTTGAACGCCGCTTTAATTTCTCCTGCCTCTGTGGTCCCTGCAACTCGCTCTTGCCTCCCCCTGGAAGAAGAAACGCCGGGACCCGGGGGAAGGTGGGAGCACAGAAGCTCACCATGAACCGGCTGCATTTTCGAGGCTGTTTGGGCCACTGCAGCATCGCGGCTTGTGGGTCTGCAGAGGAGCTGGGCAGCCCCAAGGGATGTGAAGGAGGCAGCTCAGAGGCTTCGGGCACCCCCACGCAGGGGCTCAGGGCTCCAGGCTCTTTCTGGCCCCCAGCAGTGCCCAGGGGCTGCTCCCTGTGCCCTGGGCAGCAGGGATCTGCCCAAGGGCCTTTCCCTTAAGCAGGGCATCAAGACCTGAGCATCTCGCGTCCAAAGGCTTTGACCCATTTCCTTCCCAGGCAAAATTCGTCTGCAGCCTTTAACTGAAGACACTGGATGAGACCGACTCGAGTCCTTCTCCCCACAGCAAATGTTTGCTGGGTGGTAACAGCTGAGGTTTGAACCCAATGCGGCTTCACTTACTCACTGCAAATAAACTAATCAACTCTTTGACTCTTCTTTCAATCCCTGTGTCCAAATCAACCCCCAGTTTGACTTTTCCCCCAAATTTACTCATTTAGGAACCAGATTACGTGAGCACAGAGAAGCCGCTCACGTATCTACCCATCACTGCCCGCTTGGCATTCAGCTCAGGGCCTTTGCTCCTGCTTCTCAATTCAACGGCTCCAACTTCTCCTTAATGTAAGAAGGGCAGGTGATTGCTGGTTAGTAAGAAGCAATTAAGCAAGATTGCCCTTGTTTCCCACAAGTGACTTTGCTCTTTAGCCAGAGTCTTTACATGGCTTTTCTTTATGCATTCACACCGGGGTGCCCGGCTCTGCTCCTAGTCCTACGCAGAAGCACATCACGCAGGGACTGCACCCAGTGGCTGCTCCTGACTGCTATAAAACAAGCCCAGAGCATCTAAGTTACTGCAGAAAGGGCTACAAGAGCCATCCTGAAAGGTGGGTGCTGAGAGCTGCGCCCAGCGCCTTCCTCACTCAGAAGGAGCGAGGAGCTATTTTGGGGAGAAATCTTAGGTGCTTTGAGAGATGACAGTTCTCTCCTTCCCAGCAGTGTGGTGCCTTCAGAAACACCCCAGGGCTGTAATTGCCTCCACGACCCCTCACTTAAGCGTCCCCGTCACTCACTGTCCCCCAGCACGACCATCGCCGCCCACCCGGGGCTGGAGGGTCCATGAGCTCCCAGGCAGCCAGGGCAAAGCCTGGAAGCAGCCCCGTGAATTCCGCACAGCGGGCAGGGCGCAGCCCGCTGGCGTCACTCGCGTTGCCGCGTGCAGCTCTCGGAGCCCGGAGCGCCGAGATCAGCGGCCGCTCCTCGCGCACGTGGGGTCTCTGGGCCCTCCGGGAGCCCTGCTGAGACCCAGGAGGGTCCAGCTGAAGATCCTCCGGGACGCAGCTCTCCCGGGTGACCTCTCTTAGCTCTGGGGACGAGGAGTCCTGTTCGAGGGCTGCTTCAAAGCACGAGCGCTCCCCAGCCAGCCTGATATCTCGGCGAGGGTTACACGGGGACAAGCACACGAGCAAGCGTGGCCGAGCTTCTGGAAACCCAGTGCTGGCACAAACAGGGAGGCTCAGGGAGCGACGAAGGAGCCTCTCCCGGCTCGCAGAGCGAGCCAGAGCAACCCTTGCAATAGCCGGTGCATTTTCTAATTGCAGCAACGAGAGCCTGCAGAGCAAGACCCGGCCCATCGAGAAGCTGACATCTGCTACCGGCTCCTGACGGCAACATCCAGAAACGCCAGGAAGGTCTCGTCTCCGACCGTCTTCCCCCCTCTTCTGCGGCTGCAGACACTTAGGTAACGTCTCTCCGGGACCGAGCAGCTTTGTGGCTCCCCGCGGAGCAGAGCCAGACGTTTCCTCACGGTGCTGGCGGGGCCTGAACCGCTCATTTTCACCCGTTCGTCCCCGTTCGGGGCTTCTCGGGCAGGCAGCGCAGCCCGGAGCGATGGGTGCCGGCCGCAGGGTCCCACACACCAGCAAAGAGAAAGGGGGGGTTGCTCCGACCTCGGCCCAGCACGAGGCAAACGGGTGCGATGAAAGAAAGGGCAAAATAGGAGACAGAACTTGGCCATTTTTTTTTTTATCTCCCTGCACTGCGGGCTGAATACCAACTGCCTCCAAGCTGAGAACGGGGCCACCCTGGGACCGAAGGGTCTGGATCAATATTGGCTAAAGGTGTTGGCTGAAGGAAAACAAACAAGCAGAACGGGAAACATGGGCTGGTGTTTCAGCTAATGAAACTCTCCAGGATTTGTTTTGCAAGGATCGGATTTGAAACTCGAACCTAAGCCAAAAATAAGCTCTCCCGCCTCTCTTTGAGGATTACTGTAACTCTGCCTGCCATAATACTCCCAAGGATTAATTGGAAAGGGGAACGAGCTGGTAAACCTGCCGGAATTAGAAGCCACGGAGTGGGGCTCCAACACAAGGACCGAATGAACTGCAGGAAACTCTGGTCCAGAGCAAATTTCAGCTACCGGAGAAATTACTGGCCATAATTAGGCATCATCCCTGACAGATCTGCAAAACCCTGAGTGCTCTGTGCAGCCTGGGAAAAAGCTCCCAGCAAGGGACACGGTATTTCCCAGTGTATCTGGAACCAATCTGGGTTTTCATCCCCTCTTTTTGCCACCTTCCAGATGAGTCACTGCAAAAATAGGAGTCACACACGTCCTGAAACAGTCGGAGGAGCGACGCAGCTGCAAACATCTGGCCTGGAATCCCCCCCTTGGCAGCAGCTTCATCCTCGGGGTCCCTCAGCCCCTTCACACCTCGCCCCGCAGCGGCTGCTGCTGCAGGACACCCAGCACTGACCCTCCCCGGCGCCCGAGCGGCTCCTCGGCCAGTGCCCCCAGCAGCACCGCTCACGTTCTTATCTCCAAACAACACGTCAATGTGGATTTTTCCCCTGCCTTTTTATCAGCAGTGCCATAACAGATCGATACCGAGCTCTGGACACAGACCTGAACCGCGTGCCACTAATCCATAGGGATTAGCCCGTGTCCGCAGCCACGCATGGGGCTGTCTCAGCCCCTCTCGGGCTCCACGGGGGTCTCCCATCCGCCTGCCCCCCAGCAGCCAATCCCCCAATTTCCCTCTGCTTTTCCTTGGACAAATCACAAAATCCTGCCTTTCCCCCTCAAGATGAAGCGTGCCAGGAGCAATGGCCTGCAGAACAGGCACAGTGCCATTCAGCCCCGCTCAGCAGCATATTTAAGGTCTTGTTATTATTATTTATTATTGGATCTTGCAAACATTCCCTGTGCGGAGCTGCTGCTTTATGGGCCTGGGATTGGGGGTGAATATTCCCTTTCCAACAGCGCGTGCAGTTCACATCCAAATCTTGCCCGACATGAGATATTGGGCTTGAGAATTGCATTAGAAGGTGACAGCCACTTTAGATCACTTTTAATTCCCAGCATTTATCACTTCGGAGTTCTCTCCTCTCTGGACCCACTAGCTCTGGGAGCCTCACTGAGCTTGCAGGAAGGGAAAAAGCAGTTAAAAAGCATAAACAAGAAACTCCCAACAGCCCTAAAACACTCCATGTTTGACTTCAGGAAAGGATGTAATGTAAATAAAGCATGAGCTGGGGAAGAATCTATTATCTCTCATGGGGGAATGACTTTTAACCATCATTACTATGACTTGTACGAAGCCCAGGAGGGCCTGATCTGTACATGGCCAGCGAGACTAACCAGAATTTTAACAGTTAATGGTAAAAAAAGACATCATAAGTTGCAGTAAAGCACGTTCTTCATATCTCAAACCTGTTGTCACTTATAAAGGATTAAGAAAGTGGAAAACAGATTATTTCCCATCCATTGGCTGTTGATGGAGCGTAGCCTCTCTGAGATCTGCTAAGGGTCTAGAGCTTGGCTCTAATCCGACATTTTTCCGTGCACGAGCGAATCCCCCCTCCCAGGCTGGGAAGAGCCTCCTCTCACCCGCTGGGATTCCTTCTGCCAACTCGGTGTCTGCGTGGGAGCAGCTGCTGCTTCAGCCTCCGCTCTGGCCCTCATTGCACCGAGGTGAAAGTCCAGCACCTGCGCTGGACGCTCTGGTAAGGGGGACACCTGGCAGCTAAAAAGCTGCCGACGGGTTTAACTCATGGGGGCTTAGAAGGTCCTGTCTTAGTCCTTTCTTTCTTCCCCTTTCTGGAACCCCAACAAGCACTTACTCTAATACACAACCTTTTTGAAGAGTTGCTCCTATTACCTTCACCGTCCTGCTTCCAAACAGCCTCTCAGGTGGGCAGGAAGGCCTGCACTCTTAAAATGAGCTGTTTATTAGAACCACCTGTTTAAAAGCTACATGTTAAGCTCACGAATTAACATTAAACACACGAACTGTGGGAGCTCCCAGCACATCTGGTGGCACGAGAGAGACGAGAGATCTCCATGGATGGTGCCAACTTCAACAATCCATCGGGAGTCCTTGTTCTGGCAGCAACCTGCTGGGGGAATGGGGCAAGGAGAGTTCCACACCTCAGTTTCCCCACTTGGGAAACAGCCTTAATGCTAATGCATTCATTTTGCTAACTCCCACGAGAAGCAGCTGTGTCCTGCAGAATCAAAAAGACCTGCAAGGAAACACGGTGGTTACAAAAGGCCAAACCCATCCAGCCTCAGAAAGAAGCAGTAGCTGCGTATGAGGTGACTGAGCAGGAGCGAAGGAACATTGTGCATAAGATCAGCATAATTACTGGAAAGGAAGGAGAATAGGGTTTATTCAAACCCAATATTGCTACCAATTCTGCACCTGAGAGGAAGGGACAGATGGATTTGATGCTGGGACTTCAGAAAAGAATCGCCCCAAAGTATTACTTCAAACAAATCATTTTCATCTGCTATGAATAAGTCAGCGGCAAAACACGCAGATTAATTTCCCCAGAGAGGAGAGGGGGGGAAAAAAATCTCAGAACCACTTCTGTTCTTTCCAAGCATAAAGAAAAACCCTGCTCCTGTTGGAACCGCTCTTTGTTTCATGGCCTCCATCCCAGGCAAAACCCATCTGTGCAGGCTCCAGCTTCAGCCCCTGCTCGTGTCTACCTCAACCCTGCCCTTCCAAAGAGCACTGCCCAGTTACCTGCCTGGCCTTGCTGGGACCCTCTGCAGCACCATTACAAACTGATTAACAGACTTCCTGCCAACAGGATCTATCGAGTGCTCTAATTTAAAAAGAAATTGTTATCTCAGGAGCTCCCTCTCAATCAATCGCGCTTGCTAATGTCGGTTACTTACTGCTCTGGCCAAAATCAAAATGAACTAAAGAGCAGCAAGATGAAAGAAAACACACTAATTATTGTAAGAATAAATACAAGCAGATGGGAAATGCACAAAGTTCAGCAGAAATTTTGTAAAAGGATATTAAAAAGTTGGGAGACGTAATGAGAGCAAGGCCCCCGGTGGGGAGAAGTGCCATGTCCACGGGCAGAGCAGCCCAAAGGCACCCGAGCTCGGATGTGAGGAACCTACAGCCCCTCTGCAGCCTGCACAGCACCGAGTCACAGGGACAGTGCCCGGGGACCCGCCACTGCACCCTGTCTATGGAGCTCCGTGTTCCCCAGCTGGGCAAACAAGGACAGGTCACAAGAGGACACAGCGAGCGCGGTGGGGAGGGAGCCCAGAGCTGCCGTGACGCTCTGCAACCAGCCATTTCCTCACTTGTTAGAGCTTCTTTGAAGGCTGTCACGCTTTTTCCGCTCTATCCCTTGCAAAGGGCTTCTTAGCTTTGCAGTTTTCGCTGATACGTGTTAGCCGGGGCTTACGTGTGCCGTCCTGCGGCCAGGGCGATGTGGGAGTGCCTGGAGGGGCAGAGCGAGAGGAGCTGCTGGTCCCAGCATGGACAGGGCACTGGACGCACTCGGGGCTTTGCAGGAAGGCAGCTTGGATGCAACGAGGTGCTAAATCCGCAGCTCCTTGTGGCACCTGCCCCGTGCAAACAGTGAGTTTGCTCCAGTTGAGCGCAGGTGCGTTGCAAGGGCAGCTCCAGCTCCCTGCCCAGAGCAGCCTCCAGAGCTTCCACGCAGTTGCCCCCAATTTACACTGCTATGAACCGAAAGAGACTGCGGCTACTGGAAAAGATTCAGCAAATATTCATGTCTCTGCAAGGGCTGGGGACCAATTAACTCTTGGAAGCAAAATCTGCTTTGGAAAGGAACGGAACAGGCTCCAGCCCAGGGGCACGTGCTCTCTGAAAGGATCTTTCTCTTCATGTCTGCTCGAGCACCGGGGAGTCGGGCAGGGCTGCTCACAAACGGCCCCGTGGAGTTTTCAGCCCCTCTATCGATTCCGAAGGCACCATTCGAAGCGCCATTTACGCTTAATTAAATTGTGCCACTTCCTGAACGAGGAGAATTGACTGTTCAATGTGTTTCCCCGATTCATTATTCCTAAAGTAAGCAGGCAGCCAATACAGGGGGTTCCTTCTCCATCAGCACCGGGGTGGGAATCTCCCTGTGCACTCTGGGGTCTTTCGGCAATGGGAGATAAGGAGCTTTAAGCAAAAGTGGAAGTTGCTGCCCCCCTGGGATGATTCCAGATCCAGACCCCACACAATGGGCATCGCTCCCTAGCGAGCTGTCGGCCAGGCTGATTTTTCCATGAATCCCATGGCTTGGTGGGAATGCTGCAGCCTGGGACTGAGATGGGAGCGGAATCTGAGGAGCATCCCGGCTTCCTTGCATACACCAAGACTTTGATTCCTGCTACAGACCGAGGGCTGCTACCTCTGTGGTGGGGGCTAAGGGTGCAGTCAAGGCAGGGATGTGGAGGCTGCACCTCCCTGCTGCCCTGCGAAGCTTTAGGAGCAAAGCCCCCTCTCCCTTGGGAGCAGAGCCCCCTCTCCTTTGGGAGCAGAGCCCCCTCTCCTTTGGGAGCAGAGCCCCTCTCCCTCGGGAGCAGAGCCCCTCTCCCTCGGGAGCAGAGCCCCCTCTCCAGCTGTGTTTGCACAGGCTCAGTCTGCCCCGGAGCTTCTGCAGGGGAACTGACTGCAACCCGTGACCGTATTTCACAGCAACCCTGTTACATCACTCGGTATTTGCTTCGCTTCGAGTGAATTAATGGCATGTGAGAGCCTGACACCAGCGAACTCCGTATTTCCAAGGGCTGCTCGCAACAGATGGTGCTGTCACAGCCCTGGGGACGCCCCACGTCCCCTCCCAGCAAGACCCTTGTCTCCCGCAAGTGGAGACTTGCTCAGGGACGGCTGCAGCAGCCACCTACAGAACGCAGCTTAAACCACCCCGGCGTCTTTGCAGGGCGTGAAGCAAAGGCAGCAGCAGCAGCAGCAGGTGTCCAGACAGATCTTTGCCGGGGTGGTAGGGACCTCTGGATTTAAGTAGGAGAGGGAGGCACCGTTTCAGCCACATCCTGCTTTGGGGTCTGAGGATGCTCCCGTGCTTGGGCCCGGGGCGCAGGGGCTGCGTGGGCAGCGGCACGGCGGTCGCTCTGCTGCCAGGCTGCTCGGAGCTGGCAGGCGGTGGTGCCACCTCTCATTACCCAGGCTTCATCCTGCAGTGCTCTGACATCTCCGTGGCAGCGTTTGTTTGCAGACATCTCGCTGCACGGTTCCCAAGAAGGATGAAATATTGTTCCTGGCAGTGTCCAAAGGGCAGGACGAGGAGTCTTTCACTCGGAGCCCACGTTGGTGGAGGGAGAAGGTTGATGACCTGGCACGAAGCAGGATGCCCCGGTGAAGCCCTCGGAGAGCACCACCTCCTGCCTGGCTTGTGGGGCCTCGCCGGCCAAACCTGGCCCTGTGTCCCTCTAGTTCCATTTCCATGCCACCCTCAGTGCTGAGTCCCTCCCTGCTGCCTCCAGCAACGTACCCTGCACGTCTGGAAATGAAGGGAGAAGAGCTCCGCGTTGGTGCACAGCAAACATGCTACTACAACACCAGGGATCGCAAGTACCAGGAGAAAAGGAACTAGAGAAGCAGAACCAGATGGGACTGCAAAATCCCTCCTCCTCCCCACCAATGTTGATTTTACCTAATTGCCAGGCATAACCCACGGATACCGCTAAAACACCCAAGAGCCGCTCTGTTCTCATGTCAAATTGCAATGTCAAATTGCAGTGGTGCCAGAGAAAGCCCGTGAAGCTGCTGAGGAGAACATAAGGTGGCTCCAGCAGCATGGACTCGTCTGGATATGAATTAGCTCCCAGGTGCTGAGCAGGGGTCCCCTGGGTCCCCCCGGTCCCCAGGCTGTATGTCCTGCCCAGCTGGAGGTGCTGGGAAGCAGCCAGAGCAGGGAGGCCCGTGAGGAGCCTCCTTCCCTCAAGGCAGGAGGACGGTGCATCCCGGGAGAGGCAAGGTGCAAAATGAAATGGATGGAGGAGGCACTATATAATTCTTACGTGACACCAAGGTAATATTTCTAAGAAGAAAATATTTCCGCAAATCGTATGCTGAAGGGTGCAGGATATTTTCTCCGCGGTTATTGTATTCATGTTGTATTCATCATCATCACTCGCATGAGGGCAACAAAGCATCAGTGACATTTTGCAGAAGCAATTCCTTCAGCGGAAATTCCTCGGAAGCTGGAGCTGCAGGTCTGCACCTGAGTTCTCCTGGAGTTGCTTAGTGTGCTCTGTTGTCCCCTGACAAGGAGCCACCTTCTCTGGGTTTCCCTTGGGAGAGGACAGGCTGTTCTGGACACTTGGTAGCTTCAGTGGCCACCAGGTCCCTATGGACCTGCTGGAAATGCTCTCCTCCCTGGGACGCACACGGGGAACTCAGCCCCTTTTCAGCAACACTTGGACACGGCTGAGTGGGAGGTGACCAAGCTGGAGGTCTCTGTCCTCCAGCAGTGGTCAACGCTGCCCAACCTGAGCGTGCAAGGAGCCACCAACGGGCCCCAGACCTTGGGAGAGGCCGCAAAGCTAAAACACTGGAGGGACCTTTACGCAGAGTTACCCTGTTACAAGATATTTTAGCAAATGGTTTGAAGAGGGACAATTTTTGCAGAGGCAGTCTCTGGAAGGCCAATTAAAAATATTGCTGGCCCCTGCTTTACTTGCTCCACTTGCTTTTAGGAGCTAATGAAATGCAAAGTATTGCTCCATGTTTTCATCTGTAGGAGAGTTCATTACTGTGCCTTCTTGCACTGGATGAAGCCAAGTGCTCAGAACGAAAGTTAAATCTCAGTAATTGAAGACCAGCATTTTTGGCTGCAAATTGAACTTGGAAATGAAACTCTTAGGGGAAAAAAAAAAAAGGGAAGCGGAAATGGGAGGTCCATGCTTAAAAAGAAATTCTGTGGGTTTGGTTCCAGGGAGGAAAAATGAGCACTTGCAAGGCAATCAGACACTTCATGTCCAGCAAAAAATGTTTGGCCATTCCTTCAACAGGGACTATTGGTGGGAATTTTTGGTTTTCTGTAATTTTCAGCTTTTCTCTTGAGGATCCAGAAGATTGCACACTGAAGGAATGGGTGGTTACTGAACGGGACAGTTAATTCTGAAGCTAATTCTTAAGCTAAACTTATAATATACTAATATAAGGGAGCAAATCGTGCCAAGGCCAATGGGTTCAGAACTCAATGAGGAGGACCCGAGTACTGCAGCCATCCCGTGTCTGCAAGCGAAATGATTCCCCGCCAAAGCCCAGATACATGAGAACAGTGGAGAAACTTCTTGAAAACTGGTAGAAAAGTCCAAAAAACCTCTTGATGTTCAGGCTGCCGTCTGTAGACGTCTGGGTGTCTCGTGCTTGGTGAAGGTTGTGTGTGTTCACACAGGCGCAGGCGGTGCACGGGCCCACGCCTCTGCCTGGCACAAACCCTCAGGCTTTGCTCTTATTAGCAGCAGCTTCTAGCACAGTCGCCGCTTCTGTTGCAGTTGTAGCTGGGGTTTTTTTTTCTTCATTATTTTCTTTATAAGGCCACAATCTGTAAATGATAGCACAGATTGTTGCAGCAGTTCCAATTAATGATGAATAGAAGCAGCCAAACAGATCGCAGCCCTCCCTGGAGCCTGCAGTTTAGCCCTGTTCCTGAGGAAGAAGAGGACTCCAGGAAAAAGAAAAAAAGAAAAGAAAAAGGGAAAAAAAAAGCTAAATTTTCTAAATGTTTGTTCAACAAATATTGCAGTTTACGTATGACTCTTGAACTGGGCACCATGAGTTCTCTCTGTGCCTAAGACCATATGCCTCTGTAGTCATCTGCTGTTATTTTTCTCATTGTGTGGTCTCGCCAGACTTGAACATCTATAGAAGTACGAACAGAACTGCACCAAGGGAACAAATCCAGAAAAGCTAGAGACTGGCAGATCTGCAAGGGCGGAAATAAGGTTGTCGGAGCTCTTAAATATGGGTTTCATGCTTGCAAACTCCGAGCTTTCTTGAATGTCCAACCAAACCGAACTTCCCGGAGCGTTCCGTTAGCTCAATTCCTTCCCGCTGCCTTCTCCCAAAGTGCTTTTAGCCAAAGTTGCTGCTTTTTGCTTTCAAAATTAGCTCCAATTCAGCAATTAGCTTCCTATTTTGTGGAGGATTTTAAACATTTTTAAACCTGATTTGATTTCCAGTGAAAATAAATTTCATTTTGTGATTAAATGAAGCTTGCCTGAGAGGCCAGAGGTCACGTCCTGCAGAAGACACCAACCTGAAAAAACCCTCCGCTGGTGCCAATATTTGCACAAAAGTGAATTAAAAGCCACTGCAAAGGAAGCCAAGCAAAACGCAGCCCAGAAGACACAGAAATATTTTACAAATCCCTTTTCTCACCATGCTGGGAATGTTAACTTGGATAAATAAATCATGCAATAAAACTGATGCTCAGAGAGCTCTTATAACTTTAACTAATTACCACAGCCCCTGTCTCTATTCCACTCTCCTTACTGACCTGCTGGACAGGGAAACTGAGGCACAGCTGGTGGGAACCGAGGAGCTTCCTTATCTCTGGAGACTCTTTGAGAAAAGCAGCCTCATTAATGGCTTTGGTTAATCCCTCCAAAAGGGAGGGATTTCGACACTGAGAGAAGACGGGAACCCGTTGGACGTGGAGGACCTGGGCCACAAAGGCCCCCACGGCTGCTGGAGCCGCTGCTGCTGCAGCAGCAACATGAGCTTTTCTGATAAATCCCTCGTGATGCTCCTGATTTTCTCTCGAGTGCTTCAAGTCAAGCACATTCACTCTTCAGAGCTGGGGGAAACTCAGGGGGGAACCCTGGCCCTGCTAGGGCCTAAAAAACCCTATTTTTTTAGGTCCTAAAAGACTAGTGGAATTTGCTGTTGCCTAGAAGTAGCTGCATGGTTGTGCTGACTCCAAGGATGTATTTTAGAATACTGGGACTTGCTGGGAGGGAAAACAGGCTGCAAGAGGCTGCTGTGGGCTGCAAAGGGGAGCCCTGCAGCGGGGGCCGCTCCGGGGGCGCGCGGCGCCCCAGCCCCTTCGCATCCCGCTGCGACTTGGCGCGAGCCGCCGACTCCCGCCCCGGGCACTCGGACACGGCGGCTGCCGGCCTCCTGGGCACCCACCTCGCTGCCAAGAACGGCAGCGCTCCCGAAAGCAAATGCCAAGGAAGCTGAGACCAAGTCCCTCTGATGGATTCCTCTCCCTTTCTCCAAATGCTGCCCGAGTCATTTTTCAGCTGCTGGAAGGGATCATGATGACAACATCCCCTTTAAATCACCAGCTACTAATGATTTCAAGCCTGAATGGGAAACTTGTAATTGTCGACAAGGACAGATAGGTAGCAAAGAACAAACTCTGCTAGGAAATGTCCCAGTCTTGCTTTTCCGTGGAGTGCAGGAGTCATCAAAGTCTTTTAACCCAACCTTGTAGCCCCCTTTTCCTGGCTGCCTGGGCACGCTAAGCGTTCCCGAAGCAGGACGGGGCTCCCGCCTGCCTCCCAGTTGGCCTCCCGTATACACAGAGCAAAGAGGGGACGTTTCAACTGCTGCCAGTGGCACCATGTCCTTGGGGAGCTTTGATGCTGCCAGAGGTCTGTGCCTCTCCTCAGGGTATGTTCTGAGGTCCAATTTATTCCTTCAGCCATATGGAGATCAAGCATCTCTCTGCAGCCATGGTGCTTTCAAGAGCCTGGCTTTGTTCTCTGCCTGTTCTCTGGCCAGAATTGGCCTAAAAAACCCTCTGCAGCTGCCCAGATGGATTCGTGGGATGCTGTCTGGCTAATGAAGCCTCCTCACGGAACCGTTTCCCAGCCCTCGGTCCAAAGCTCGGAGCCCAGGCTGGTGCCAGGGCCGCCGAGCGGGCTCCCCACCGCGGTGGCTTTCTGCCACGGCGCTGCGTTGGTGCAGAAAGGCCGGGCTGTGCCGCTCAGTCCCGCTCTGCTGCATCTTTCGTCACCTCCAAGGTATTTCCAAGCTTTGCTCCTCAGCTCTGACTATTTCTCTGGCTGTTCCCATTTCCAGAGCCGTTCGCTCCCGCTCCTGCTCTTCAGCAACGCTGTCAACACTGTCAGCTCATCTCCACAATCCTTGCTCGTGCTTCTGATAGAAACGACTCCCTGGAATCGCAGTGAACAAGGTCTCCCCTTCCCCTGAGAGACCCATCGTCGCCGGCTGTCACGGGCAGCACTCGAGTAAATCCCTGTGCCTCTGCTTCCCTGCACTAAGGACTTGCTAAAGTACTAAACTTTGGCAAAACAGTGGAAATTGAGGCCTGAAACACAGCCCTGGGCCTTGCTGGCTCCTTGCCTCCTCCTCAAATCATTCTAGAGGTCCATTTATTTGTGTGTATACATATATATTCACTTAAGTGTGCGTGGGGGTGGGAATATGTGTGGATGGGATAGGAAATGAGCACGTGCGTTGAATAATGCATAAAGGAAACTGCAGATTACAATGCTTTTGCAAAATAACTAATAGCAGCAATAAAGCAAATGCCTGAAAGGGCCGTCATCCCATTTGTCAGCTTTGAGCCAGACTTTTGTGGCCTGGACCCGAAGCTCCCTGCAAATAAATGACCGGCTCACCTCCCTCACCGCCCTCTTCCTCCCCATTCCAGCTCGTGGCTTGCTGGTCTGCAGCCCAGAGCGGCCTTTCCTGCCTCCCCTAGCCAGGCTCTGTGCTCCCAGAGCAGGATTTTCTGTCCGTGTCCTGCAGGGCTGGCTCCCCTTTGGGCCCCGCACCCGTGGCCGTGCGGTTGGAAAGGAAAACGCAGACGGATGCTCCAAAGCAGAAGACCTGGGGCCTCCCCAGGGTCACATGCAAAGTTAATAGGGCTGACTAGTAGCTGGAGGGATGGGAGTAGCTGGAAGGATGGTTTACAGTGCAAATAAGGATTCCCCTCGTGTACATTTCATTAAAAATTAATTACTGATTAATAGATCAAGCCGCAGTCACACAAGTCCAGGAGGAAATATGTCAGAAATGCATTAGTGTCAGCAGATGGGCCCGGGAGAGAGGGGAGCACAGGAGCCGCGGGTGCAGCACCCACAACCTCGGGGACCCTCGGAGGAGGGAAAAGGATCAATCTGACAAATCTGCTGCTGGAGGGAAAAAATGTTGAAGAGCTGTTGCAAGCCCATTTTGTCATCTTCATCCAGAACATTTTTTGTTTGGGATAACTTCTAGCTTAGAGATGTAGCTCAGTTTACATTACAAATGATTTTTAAAGGTCAAATGGAAATAAACAGCTTGAAGATCCAATGTTTTGACTGGTTTAAGTTTTTCATTCCTCAGCTGGTGATGAAGAAATCAGGATTTTTGAATCTTGCTTCCAGTTCAAAATAGGAAGATTATTTAAAGAGGTGAGACGGTCCCATGCAAGCCAGTTCCTGTCTCATTGCTGTATTAGGGCAAGGCCAAACACAGGGAAGCAAGGACGATGGAACTGGCTGGGGAGCAGAGTCCTTGCAGACTTTCTTGCTTTCTCCATCAGCCTGGTCGCCCTCAGCTCTGTCCCACGGGTGACTGTTTCTGTCCTTGGAGACGGCAGATTTCAGCCTGAACTCGTAGCACAGAGTCCCTTTACGACGGCAAAAAGCCAGACGGGGACTAGAAGACACTTGAAACATGAATGACAAGGAAGCAAATGGAGATTCATTGAACCCCGTCGCTGCCACAGGGGAGCCTTGGCCCCGCAGTGCTGCGCTACCTGCCCGCGAGCACACAGACGTGCAGCAGCCCCAGGATCCGTGCTCGTCCTTCACCGACCGCGGCGCTTCCCGAGCTCCTCCCTGTTGCTGGATCCCCCAACACGGGATCTTCTCCCTTGTCCTGGGCCGCTTCGGGCTGCTCACAGCCCAACCGGACCCACCTGGACCCCACAGGGTCTCCCATCTTCCCTCTCGTTGCCTCTTGGGGCCCTTCAAGCCTGCAGCTCTAGGACTGGCCACCCTGCCAGCACCATGTCGAGGTTCTACCCTTTCTCTCCCTCCTTCCCATAGTTTCTGGTTTCCAAAAGGGAAGGCAGGAGCCTCGTGCCCCCTCTGCAAAGCCTGGGCGTGAGCCTTGCCTTCGGTAAAGTTATTGCCTTAGTTAGCTGCAAGAGGCTGTTGTTGCCTGGCACTATAAGCCCAGGCTGTTCGGTGCCTTAATCCACATTGGGAAGGGAACCACCCAACGGCTGAGAGGAATTCAGAGGGTCGGCCCCAACATCCCTGTTTTTGTAATGCTGCTTTATGGGACTTTTCTATTTAGGAATAAGGGTCTTTTAGGGGGCATTTCAGTGGACAGGAAGATTTCTGACAACGGATAAGAAAAGCTGCAGCTGAAAACCAAAGTGCAGCTGATTCAGTTTTATTGCTAGAAGCCTCCGCCTCTGCTGAGAGGAGAAAGGGGTTTTATTTCATCCCAGATTTCAAGGGAATTATTTTCAGTGGAACGCAGGCTGCACCAAAGAAATCTGTAGGAAGAGCTGGAGTGTCCATACTAGTGTTGGAGAAAGCACCTCCCATTGCCCAATTAAGAGCCTTTAGCTTTGCTTTAGAGAAGCTTTAGCAGCCTCAATTAAAAGATGTATAAAAACTCATTATTTCCAAATTCAATCTAGGGCTTTTCTTTTAGGGTGAGCAGAGAAGGTTGGCAATTTTGTTTGCTTTCCATAAAACAGCCCAGGAAGATCTCAGCCCCGATACGCTCCGCCGGCCTCGACAGAATCTAACCCATTCATTTGCCTGGAGAGAAATTCAATAGCGGGGAGGCTGCGGTCGATACCGAGCGGGCGCTGGACCGGCGAGTGCAGACACCCGCGCGCAGCAAGAAGGAGGCTCAAAGTGGCGAGGCCCCGAGCCTCTCAAGAGCCAGGAAAGCAGCTCGTAGCTCGTTATAATTACTACTGATTTATGTGATTATAAGCTCTATAATGCGGCGGTGCCAGGTGCTGTACAGATCAGAAGAGGTGGGGATGGGTCTTCCTATACATCCATTTTCCTACTTGCCCCTCTTGTCCTCATCTGTTGACAGGTGATTTTATCCATTAAAGCTGAAAATTGACAGGGATGTCTGTCTTTCGATACAGATTTATTATTATGCAAATACCTCTAGCAGATTTTTTTTCCTTATGTCTAAGAAAACGCTCCCTCCCTCCCAACGCCTTCAAGTTCCGTACAGGCAAAACACAGAGTGCAAGAGAAAAATCTATAGAGCCTTCAAAGGAATCACTTTGCTGCTACACGGAGCAGAAGGCAATGAATAAATAAATAAATGCTGGGCTCTCTGGCCCGGCAGGCATCCTCGTTTCCAGCAAGACCCGCGTGCAGGATGGTCGGAGCGAGCAGCAGGGGCTGCAAACTCAGAGATGAGGATTGCCCACAGGGACTGCTGCACAGAGCAGTGCATGGAGAAGGGTGCCTGCTTCCTCTGAGCCTCTTTCCTTGCTATTGTTTGTTTTCCCCTATTTTCTGGAGAATTCACTCCCACTTTTCAGATGGGAAAGGAGGGAGGTAACTTGCAGTAAGTGGCATGGAAATGCTGTTTGTGCTGCAGCTTTGAGATCAGATATGCAGCTTCAGCACAGACCGATGCATAAATTGCTTTCTGCAGCAATTTGCAAGGCGCTAAAAAGACCTCCCAAACAAGGACAAGAGCCTCACCTGGCAGTTCAGCCACAGCCATGAGCTTTTCTTCCAGCTACAGGAGATAGGCATGGACTAGGAGTCAGGCAGCATCTGGAAAAAGGGAAGTGCTCTGGATTCCTTCTGTTTAGAAAGTAATGGGAGAAAGAAACGGCTTGGAGGCCTTTTCCTCAGGCTGGGGAAGCTCCTATGGATGGGAGATGAGAGAAATATTGGAGACTGGGGGCAAGAAGAGGCTCAGATTCCCACCCGTGCGGCCTCCCGAGTCCCTGGCATTGCACACACGTTTCCCAGGCTTAAAAGCTGCCTGTGCTGACAACACATTATTCATTTAGGAGCTGCGCTAAATGGCCATTGCTCCATAACTAGCGTTTATCAGCGCTCTGCTCTCCGAAGCAGGTTTTCAAACCCACATCCCTGATCCTCGGGATCACACGGGTGTAGTTCAAGATCCCACTCCGTACGGGTACGATCCTGCTGAGCCTCCCGGCAGGACCCTGCTCTTCCCACACGTGCACTTCCACTATTGATGCTCTGCTGTATTAACCACTTGGGTCTGGAACAGTAAAGAAGCCTCTTTGGCATTTTGCAGCTCTCTGCTTCATTGCCTGCACTTGTACATCCAGGTAGAAAACTACAGGTTCAGCCTCCACTTCCTTCTTTTGTTACTTACTTTTTCAGACACTAAATACCAATCAAGGTCCTGCAGAGAGCTTTGGGCAATACAGCATTGCAAAATATACCCTTATTGCTTCTATTTTTCTTCCTTCTGATTGCTGTTCTTCTCACTGGCCCATATTTGCATGAAAATAAAGTCTTTATTGCTCATGTCCCAGGGCATGCTATTGCATTTGGAAACTACAAGGATTATAAAAACTCATCTCATGGAAGGCAAATCCGGCTGCGTTTTAGATGGCAGAGGCAGATCCTGTAATTTCAGCTCCCTCTGCCCTGTGCCAGCGGATTGGGAGCTGCTGTCAGTGGGAACTTCTGCTGCAGCTCCGTTTCGTTCCATACTTCCCACGTTGGCTTCTTGTATCCGCTCATCCAAGCTCAAGCTTCTGCTCCTAAATCCTGATGCCTCCAATCACAGGGTTTGCCCCTGCAATCGCTCAGTGAGCAGCGTGTCTTTCTGCACAGAAACACCATGCAGGGACCCGACTGCCTGTGCCCAGGGCGCCGCCACCGCGTGATTAATGACACTCTCCTCGTTGCCTTTCTCCGCTGCTGATGAGCATATTGGAAATGCCTTGATCAATACAGATTACAGGCCTCAAGTCTTCATCTTCTTTCCAATATCTGATCCATAATGTGCTTCCTCTGCTTTGGTTGTGCATTTAAACAACGCCTGCCTCTCTCCCTCCGCTTTAATTATTTACATCCCTACCATCATTAGCTCCAGAGTATGTTTTGGAGAGCGTTGTCTGTGTTGCAAGACACAGACTAAACCAGCATTGATTTTTAATGTCCTTTCTTCCCTAGGAAGTAACCGTACCTACGTTTCACAGCACTAAAGATACAGGATTTTAAGTACAGAGCCACAGCTCTCCTGTTCCTCCTCACTGCCGGCTTTAGAGGAAGGGGATCTGGGATATGAAACTTTTGTCCCACTTTTCCACTTCTGGCCATTTATAGACTCTGCTTTGGAGACGAATCTGTGAGAGGCCCTGGCTACAAGGCATATTAGCACTAATTGCTTCCTTGGGTAAAATGAAACATCCAGATCACTAGAACGTCCTGCTCTGTTTTCGTAATAGTCATTTAATTCAGTGGACAGATGAGCTGAGGACTTTCCCAGGGAAAGCTAATACATGTAAATTGAAACATGTAATGGGATATTGGGACACATTTATACGCAGCAGGTCTGCCAGATGTGATTAAACCTAGTTCCTTTACAAAGGATAGAAGGCCTCATGGTAGATCAGCAGAATGAATTCTCCAAGTGTTCTTACACTAATGACAAAACGGGCCACATCTGAATTAACTCGGTCTCCTTCTGGAGTGGGAAGTCCTAGACCTGCTGCTCCCGACACTGCACTGAGGTATGATGGCTCCTGGATTAGTGCGACCCGTATTAACTGAAAAGTCCTTTTTTTCTTTAATTTTTGATGTCTCTATGTCACAGTTTGACATCTTCTTCAAGCAGGATGTCACATGCGGACCCTTCTGTTGGAAGCTGTGGTTGTTGAACCCCCAAAGCAGACCCATGCTGCAAGGAGGTCCCCGAAGTGCTCGCAGCACATGTCTAAAGGAGCACAACTGCTCTAGAAAAGCCTCCTTTTTTCCTCATCACTGCCTGATCCCCATCACAGCATCTCTCCACAGACTATTAAACGGTGATTGTCATTTATCATAGGACACTTTTCTTGTAGCTGGAGGGAAAAGTTGTATCTGGCAGAAAATCCCCTTCTCCTAAGTGCTATTTTTCTTCTCAATATATATCAGCATCCCCTGCACTTTAGTACTTTAGAAGAGTAGATGGGAGAGCTTAAGTGGTCCCTAAGCTGCGGGAGGCCATGGCTGTGCTGGCCTCGCCTCAGGGGGTCCGTGGGGAGCAGCTGTGAGCGCAGCACGTGCCGG
Source organism: Rhynchotus rufescens (assembly GCA_032273925.1). Classification (NCBI taxonomy): domain Eukaryota; kingdom Metazoa; phylum Chordata; class Aves; order Tinamiformes; family Tinamidae; genus Rhynchotus; species Rhynchotus rufescens. Next base: position 37,817 of record JAVCKT010024416.1, on the reverse strand, counting down.
GGAGGGTCCGCGTGCCGCTCGGCCAAGGACCAGCCCGTGCTGCTGGGCACGGGAGCCTCGCGGGCCAAACCTGCCAGCGCGGGGGCGATGGAGAGACCCAGCCTCTGCGGAGCTGCTCTGTGGACACCGGGGCTTCCGGGGCCCCGGCCACGAGAGGCCTCCCCGCTCTGCCCCCCGGCTGCCGCTCACACCACCGGTGTCGGGAGAGGAAAACGCCTGAACCCGCAGAGAAGACAAGGCCAAGAGGAAACCAGCTGAACCCTGTAATCCCACTTCAAAGGCAGGCGGCTGAGCTGCGCTGCAGGAGGAGGAGGAAAGTGGCCCAAAAGTGGCATTTTAACCATTTCAGGGAGTGCTGGGCCCGGGTGTCCCGTGCTGGGGGTGCTGGTGCATCAGGGCAGGCAGCAGGCTGCCAGGGCAGAAAGTGTCTCCTCACTTGCAAAGTCCTCCGAAACGCTTGGGCGAAGCTGCCTCGCTCCCCGACCGCCCTTTTCTGGGTGCCGTTTGAGACGCACTCTCCGTTGGGCAGCTCAAAGCCGAGTCCTCTCTCCCCTAGAGCCTTCAAACCACAACGGGTCTCACCAGGAGCTCAGCGGTGACATCGCAGCACCTGAGAGCGCCACGGGGTCCTGCTGAGAGAGGTGCCAGCTGGGCAAGACGGGCACCCGTGTCGCGGGTGACTCACGTCTGCCACTGGCTGCCACTTAATCCCTCTGTTCTCGGTAGCCCTCTCTACACAATTGCAATGAGGTTACACTTGACCCTGGGAGGTAACTGCAAAGCCAGGCAGGAATTAGCAGCCTGTTTTTCAAATCTGGTGTCACTAAAAGCTTTTGAAGAGGGAGAGAAAATGACTTAGGCTTCAGGTTCTGAAAAAACATTGATGAAAAAAGATGCATCTGCTCAAACTGCGTTTCCACTCTGCTTCCACTTAAGCTGTAAGAACAATAAATGCTGCTTTCCAAAGGTTTTCTAGGAAAGGAAAAAGCCAGAGGAGGTGGTTAGGCATAACAGGCTTGATGTTTCCAATGAGACTGGACAAAAATTTTCCATCAGAATGATTTTTTGAGTGCAAGTAGGGCTTCTTCTGCTAAAAAATAACAGAAAGGTTCACCAAGTGTGTTCTTCCTGAGCAGAGGTTTTGTCTGGAAGTGAAAAGCTGATTCTTGGCTGAAAAGTGGTGTTTGGGGGCCATAAAGCTGTTTGGTTTTTGATGATGGATGAACATTTCCAGTGAACAACCATAACAAGATCAAAAAAAATATAAAGAAAACCACCCAAAAGCCACATCAGGTCAACTCTGAGATGCAGAAAGAGCACAGAGGGAAGACAAATCACGGAGAGCACTCAATTATCCTCAAATTCGATGCACTTCTATCTACAAGGAGTTAATTTGCCATCCAGTAGCACCATCAGCCATCTGGAAGACAGGGACAGAGCCTCCCCTTCCCTGGCACCCGCTCTGCACTGGCCAAAGCAGTGCCCGCGCGCAGGGGAGCGCGGCACGGGCGGGAGCCCTGGCGCAGCAGTGAACTCCCGGGTGCGGGAGGGCAGCCCGGGCGGGCGGGCGGCGAGGCGGCTCACGTTGGGTTATCGCTGGTATTGCAGCACCACCTACATGTTCCTGCCACCGAGCACAACTCGGCCGCATCACGGCCCGATGAACCACAAAGCGAAGCGGCTATTGGGGAGCTGATTCAACATTAATTCCCTTAAATACAGCTGCCTTCACGGAGCTGCTGGACTCGAGCAGGGCTCATCTGCCATCCGCTGCCTGCCTTCCTCCTGTGAGCAGCGGGTGCTGAGGGCAGCTGGGGACACGTCGAGGTGTCCTGTGCGGTGAGGTGCATCCCAGCCTCGGGAATTCTGAGCGATGGAAAGGCTGGAGGCCGCAGTGCAAGCACACGGGTCAACTCGGCATACGCAGTCTCTTGCCTAGCAGGCTGCTTCTCATTCCTCTCCTTTTGTGACTGCTTCAGTGAAGACGACTTTTCAGAAAGGACCTGCACAAATACCCTGACCTGAAACATCTGGATCCATCAGTTAAAAAGAAATGAAGAAAAGAAAATAAGGAGGGGAAACTTTGAAAGCAAAGTATTAGCCTAATCACACCATTATAAGCCTTGTGCTAAAGATGCTATTAATTGTAATTCAGTTGCTCCAGTATTGGGTGACAGCCAATGCTGTAATAGATTTTCAAGACAAAGTAGCTGCTATTTCGCGTGAGGCGATGCTAGCGATGCAAATTGGCCTAATGGCATCGCGGCTAACTGAGAGGCTGCGAATTTCAATGGAGGATTTTAACCTTGCAGGGAAGTTTAACATTAAGGGAACAGTTCTCTGGAGAAGATACCTTAATAGAGGCGGCTTTGAAAGGTCAGCAACAAAGCTGAAGTATTTATGAGAGCTGAAGATTATTTAATAGCACAAGCATCAAGACAGAGAAGATGCTCCCAAGTACATGGAGATTGCCCCCCGACACCAAATGCCTCCAGGTCACTCGTTTTCCAGTTTGGGGAGGAAGCAGCATGAGCAATTCCCATAGACAACGTGCTCCGGGCGCGCGAGACGGGCAGGCGCTGCGGGCAGCGCTGCCGCCCCGGCAGCCCTGGGCTCCGCTGAGACCGGCGCTCGGTGCTGAGCCCTGGCAGCCCCAGCAGCGCCCCAAGCCTCTGAGCATGAAACCAGGCCTGGCTCAGAGCAGGAGTCCTCCCCTGTGCCCGGGGAGCCCTCAGCTCCAGCTAACAAGCTGCTCACAGGCCACCAGAACCAGAGGCAAATAAATGCCAAGCGTCCTCAAGCCATAGCTCAAAGGGACTGAGATGTTTTGCAGCTGCAGTCCCGGACTCTGAAAGATAGATCTAAGGTTGTAAGTACATTGCTATAACCTTAAAGCAGCAGCCCTGAACTTCAGCTTTCTCTTCTCTTCATGCAGCCTTCCAGTTTAAAACCCTTTTATTTCTTCACAGCCTGGGCTTGATCTCCGCCTCTGCTGTGCTCCGAGTCTTTTCATTCCTTGGGATCACTTATCAGAGCCTGTGTGCGAACCAAATCCCAAGCGCAGCTCAACGCTGAGTGTTTGACTGCAGGGTATTGTGCTGGGTTACAAAGTGCAAAAGGAGGCGCGTTGAATAAACTGCTGAGAGTCCAAAACCCTCCGAACGGGAAGGAGGGACTTGGGACAAGACACACTGATGAGATGGAAAGGTTTTTTCCCTCAAGCCTTTTTCCAGGAGCTGTATGAACAGAACATAGGCTAAGACATGAAAGCCCTCAAGCAAATCACTGCGCTGTCCTGGGAAGAATAAGACTTCAAGTAAACTCTCCCTCATTGCAGGTGAAAATTAACCCGCTGGAAGGTTATTTTGCTCTTCTGAATCAGTAGCCAGGAGCTTCTCAAAGCAAAAATCCATCTGCACTCACCCAGACCTGAGACTTCAAGGTCACTGGCCTCTAATCTAGTATCACATTCTCATTACACTGTGAGTCTATACCCATGATGACTGTCATCCAAAATCTCCTCACAAGATTGCCCACAACTAATTTCTCACTAATTTGACCGTGACTTAAGAAGAACATGTTGGTTTTATTTTTTTAATTGAGTGTAAAACTGTGTGGTGCTGCTCCCACCACTGAGTCCAGGGGAGCTGATTTCTGCGTGTTCCGTCTGGCTTGCAATAGCTCAGGTCTGACCTGCTGCAGACCTTAGCTGATTATTAACAACTGAAGCCCGGAGAGGCCAAACGTGGCTGTCACACATGTGAGATCAGAGCTGAGGAGGCCAGAATGATAATTCTGCAGGGAGCAGGAGCCCAGGGAGAGCACAAATGCTGCCAAGGACAGGCAGGTCACCGAAGTCCCTGCGTTGTTGAGGGTGACCACAGAGCTGGACCAGGCCCTTTTCACAGTTCCTGGGCTTTGATGGAAATTAGTCATTCATTCTGGCTCCAAAGACTCGGAAGCGACTGAAGGTCTCACCCCGGGGAAGGACATTCAGCACGGTCTGCAGCAGTGCCTTTCCTCCCAAACGTAACGCAGAGAGGCCTGAAGCAAAGACACATCCATCTTCTTGTCACGAGGGCACGAGCAAAATTGGGCTGGGAGATGCTCAAGGGTCCAGAAACGCCCAGCGAGGTTCTGTTTGCTTTGTGAGCGTAGAGGGAGATTCATATCTTTATATTAAGCTACAGATACATAACAAAGCACAGAAAAAGACGTATTTGCGAGTCACAAAGCCAAGAGGAATATAGACTTCATGGGAACAGTTGCTATTTCCCCACCTCTTGATTTTTAATTTGATTTTCTCTAGCAAGGAGGCTTTTCTGGGCCGCCCACTGACCTCAGCAAAGCGCTGCCGCGTCTCAGACCGCAGGCAGGGGCAGGAAACCTCTTCTGTCCTGTCCTGATCCGACCTATTGTGCACGCAGAGCACTGCAACCCGCGCAGCCCTCCCCGGCATTCCTAATAACCCCGCGGAACTGCAGGCTACCGAGAGAAGATCTTGTTGCTTTGCCAGCTGAGAAACCCTCCCTCCGCTAGGTTTTGATAATGAGTTGGCTTCTCGAAATGCCTTGGGGCCCGGTCATGGCCGGGACGGGGTGCAAGGAGACAACTCAGGCTCAGGGGCGCCTCAGAGGCTGCTGGAGGGAGCCCTGCACCTGCAAGCAGCTGAGCGGAGAGAGGAGAGACGAAAATCTTGCTCAGCTTCCATGTGTGTAATCTCAAATTATACTGCTGAAAGGAGGATGATTTGTGTGTCTGCAAGGGAACACAGTTCTTATTTGCCAGCATCTTTCAGCAGCACCTGAGATGAAGCAAGGACCAAACAACATGGTTACATCAGAAGAATTAAATTGTCTTTCTATCCTAAAGCATCACAGTAAAATCATCAGGCTTTGAAATTTCACTGCTGCAAGGAGATTGGCTTCATTCTTTAAATCTTCCCAGAGATAATCTGGATAATACATTTTTTAAGGATACAAAGTCATCTAGTTTCATTTTCTACTCACTAGGGGGAAAAATATGTTTTTAAATGGAAAATTATCCATTCTGAATGGAATCTGGAAATAAAGGCCAGTTAAGCTCTGTCAGAGATAATCAAACCTGCATTATTGTCAAGTCCTTCAGAGAGACACATTTCCATTACAATTTTGGAGTGATATTCTTTCTCCATGTCTTGCTCCAAAGCCTTTCTTTTACTGGTAACAACCACGAGTGAGTTGTGATGGTTCTTTGCTCTCTTGTTTTCATGAGATAAATACCTAATCCTATGCACGATGCAACATTTTAGTCAATCATTTCTATATAGGCACCATATTCAACACCGGGCAATGTCTTTAATATTAAACTTACACTGATGAAGCTGCCACAAATCTCTGGTTTGGGCTATTACCCAAGCTCTGCTTAGAAGGTCCAAGCGCTCTGCGTTACCACAGAACCTGCAAAATAAACTTCACTCTTCCTCCCTGCCTTCCCAGGCGCCCTCTTTCCCACAGCCATATGGAGCAGACAGAAGTGGATTCACGTTATCAGATTCACATATCAGCAAATCTCAGGCCTTGCGCCTGGATTTCTGCTAAACCAAGAGCCATGGGCTGGTCAGTGGGGATGTGACTCTTCTTCTCCCTGTTCCTCTCCTTTTTGTACTTGGAGCCATAAGTTTCATTCTACCTGGAGTGCAAAACTCCTCACATTTCTTGACTGTCGTTTTTTTTTTGATTTTCCTGCTTGAGACAGCAGAAAGCTGTTGCCAACATAAAGTGCTTCAACATGAGCTGCTGTCAGATAAAAAGGCTTCCTCCTCCCACCTTCCTTCCCAGGAGAGCTCAAGCACCACAGCTCTCCTGAAGGATGCAGGGGGGATCTCACCTTCCAAAGAGACAAAGCGTGAAGGGGAGGCTCAGCTAGCCAGCGCCAGCAGCTCCTGGATGCAGGCGCAGGGGGCCCATCCTGCTGTCCCCTCATCTGAGGGCACAACCGGCCCCCGACCTCTTCGCTGAGCCCCTGGCTGCCACTTGGCTGGGGACGCGATGGGCTGTGGAAAGAGACAGCAGCAGCTTTGCTCTGCCTCTGGCACTCACCCAAGTACAGCCTGGTGCAGATGCCTTCACTGCGTGTTAGATACAGCCCCGATACACGCAGCGCGGTGCCCTGCCCAGGTCACACAGCGCCTGGGCGGGCACAGAGCTCAGCGGGCTGCTCATTAGTGCCCATTGCCACGGACAAAGCCTGCCCACTGCCTGCAAGGAAAGGCAGGCGCTGGCCTTTGGGAGCCAAACTGAGATTACACTAATTGGGCAATAATAAGAAACCGCAAATAAGAATCAAAATGATCCCTTTGACTTCAGTGAGAGGAGCAGCTAATGCGGTTGGGAGTGTTCTCATTATTTCCACTTGGCATCGAGATTTTAACCACATCTGCTCAACACCTCAGGCTCGTAAGTGGATCAGCCTTCTGTATGAGAGGGGGGACATCACCTGTGAACGAGAGCAAAGCAGTGTGATTGAGGCAGCCAGATGTCTGGAGGGCTGTGATTAGAACTGCATAAATAACCCATGTCTCAGTTCACTGATCAAACCGCCAAAATGGACAAAAAGTTTCAAAAATGATTTTCTTCTTCTTCTTCTTGGAATAAGCTAAGCTCTTCAATAAACCTCTCAGGTCAAACGAAGTGCCTGCAATGAATTATTTCACTTGATTTTCAAGTTGCTTTTCCATTGTGTGTTTTCTATTTTCTCATGTTTGAATGGGAGCACCTTGGACCACACGTGCTCAAAATATTGTTTACAAAAGGTCAAAATGGAAAGCTGCAACCTTTAAGTTTCCTCTTCACAGACACTGTCTGATGAATTTAACACGAATCTGCAGATATTTTTAATCACTCCCATTCCTGAACCTTTGGCAAACAAAACACTCGAGCCATGCATTCCTCTGTGCTCTTTGCCTTCATTTTTCTGTCCGATGTCTGTTAAATTTCCGAGTCATTTATATTTCCAGATGAGGGATTTCACCTCCAGATATATTGACATGAGGAAGATCCTGAGGGAATGATACAAACCAGACGAACAGCAGGTCCCAATCAGGCGCTGTCTGGAATTACAGAGCTCTCCTCTGTAACTCTGCCTGTCTCGCTGCTCCATCTGAGCGAGAAAATCCCTGTCATACGTTCCCCAGTAGCTCAACTACCAACTCTCCAAGAGTTTCATCTCCATTCCTTGTGAGGGTCTCTTCCATGCTGCCATGATGGCATTTGTGAGCCAGGCACCAGCAATAACCTTTTGGGGTCATATTCCAGGGCAAGGCACTAAAGGTTGTGGCGTCCACGTGGGAATAGCACTTTACATGTTGGCTTGAAATGCTGACCTGCTTTGGCATGCGTGTTCCTGTGTATTCTTAAGCCTCTCAAAGTAGACAGACTCTTTATTTCATTTATTGTCCCTCAAGCCAAGCGGAGGGAGAATTTGGAACAACTGACAGCAAATATTTTGCTCTGTAGGACCAAAGTGATGTCACTACATTCAAGGACCACGGTGCTCTATTGGCAGCAAGGTCCTGGGTTCACTGGGTGACCTTCACAAATCACTTGATTTCCAGTGTCTTTGCGAACCCAGCTGGAAAAGTGTGTACAAAACCATCCGGAACCCGCTGCAAGCCGCATGCCAGGCTGACGCTTGAGCTTTCCTCAGGGAAATAAATACAAATGCAAATTGCAAACCATCATCAACTCATAATGAATGTTTAAAACACACGCTGCAGTCAAGAGCAAGAGACTGAAATGTGAACGTGAAGTACGCCAGACTATCAGTTACTTTAAATTTGTGTTTGTTTTCCTCTGTAAACCAGTTCTCCTCCCCTCTTCTTGAATCTCAGTTTTTGCAGCCAGGTACTATCAGTCTCACTTACATTGTGAGCACAGGAGTTGGATGAACTACCTGAGGACTGACACTGAGTTGATAGCACCGTGTTCCCCATCTCAACGGGTCTCCCTGACATTTGGCTTCCCCTCCTGCTCCTTCAAAATGTGCATCTGATGCACATTTAGCCACACGCCTGACCCAGTGAAGCTCTAGTTTAGTGCGAGTTTGGGAGGAAAAAAAAATAGAGGTAGAAGAAGGGGGGAAAAGCCTTTATGATCAGAGATGAAACTAAGTGCCAGAAATGGCCTGAAAATGCATGTTAAGGGATGTCAAACTGGGGGAAAGTGCTCTTTGCGTAACGAAAGAATGAAACAAAATGCAAAGCGATAATGAGTCGCTTTCCCCAGCACCGACCCTGATGAAGAGCTGCTGGAGCTGTACTTTGTTTTCCAGGAATAACCCAGAATCCGATGCTGGGTTGAGGGCATATCGAGAAGTAATGAAGAGAAGAATTCATTAGGGGGCTGCACTCCCAAGGAGGTAGATGATCTGCAGAAGAGGCAATGGAAGAGAAATCAAAGAACCAAAGGTGAGGCAACCTGTTAAAAAGCAGGGAGAAAATGATGAATAAGAAAGCGCTAGCAACTGAACGCCAGTCTCATTATGTGCCAGGCAGGAGGAAAACTAGTAACCTAGGAGTCACTTCTAATTTAGCACAAAACAATAAATTGTACTAAAAAATGCATCTGAATTCTTTGAATTTCCACAGGCAGTTCAAAAGCTTTGTGCACAAAGCAAGCAAGAAAGTCTGGTCTGAAGCAAATAGCTAATGCCCTGCAGATCCCACATCAGGCACGTTGGGAATCTGGGGGAGGAACGGACAGAAGGAGCCACTGCGAAGCAGGGGCGGGACGGAGCACCCATCACTGCACCCATTCCCGGGGGAAACGGGAGTGTAAATCTCAATGCCAGCTCTTCCTGACAGATGAAGGATGCAATTATCCCTTCACTAAACCAATAGGATTTATTCAGTGTGGGTTTACCTCCCCCTTTTCTCAATTCAAAACTAATTTGTTTGCAGGAATTTGATTACGGGCATGGAGATCGGGGCTCAGCTGCTGCTGCAGGTGGATGCTCCTGTGCAGGAAAGTGCCTCTCAATGGGAGAGCCCTCCACGGCTCCAAAGCCCGGCAATGTCTCCCAGGCTTCCCAAGAGGCAAATCCTAAGGCCTTGCTAAGGAGCAGGGGCTCTCAACACCCCTCAGCCCCCCATGTTCTCGTCCAAGGACGTGGGGGCAGCTATTCCCTCTCATGGGAATGGGGAATTCAGGCATTCAGCAGACTTGCCTGTGGCCAGGAAAGGTCAGTGATGGCAAAAGAACCGAATTCAGGGCTCCTGAAGTGAATTACTGGAAATTGCTTTCTTGTTACCAACATTTCTGATTAATTGTACGGTGCCATGTAAGAAGCAGCAGCTTCAGTCCTGACGCCTTAAGCAGTTTACGTAGTGAAGCATGAGATTTGACCATCTTTATTTCAGCTACTGCTTCCAATAATGAGAAAATCTAAGGGCTGTATTTAACATGCTGCCTCTGGCAAAACTTGTCACGGCCTCTTCCCTTTTTTTTCCTCATTCTTGTGCCAAACATTATCCTTTGGATTAGGTCTCTTCATTTCCAGGATCTCTCTGTCCTCTGCCCACCCCAGGGCCAGCTGGATACACTGGGCTCATCCTTCTGGCCATGTCCTGGCCCAACAAGTGGGCAGGACAAGTAGCCCGGAGCTGCTGGGATCACCTGAAACAATATGTACCCCACAAAAACCCCAAGTGCCTGTTCTTGCAGGGAAAGGATACCTGACCAAAAGAAAAAGCAGTGAACGTGATGTGAGAAAAATCCCAAACCAAGGGATTTTGATGAACTTTCGGAATACTTCCCTTTTCCTAAGGAAAGGAAGAAGGTGCTGAGCACCCAGCTCATCCATATGGCAACGAGACTGGGTTTGGAGTCACTCTGCAGCTACAGAAAGGACAGGAGCACAAAGCACAGCCGGGGGGCTCGGGGGCAGCTACGAGTCCCCAGCCCAGGCAACCCACAGAAAGGAGCTGCACCCCCAAAGTCAGGCCACGGGCGGCTCTGAGATGCAGGCAAAGGTTCCTCTTCAACTTCTCACAAGGCCCTCTGCTTTTCTTACCCTGTCTTGTCCATTTTGCTTCAGCCACAGCTGCCAAGTGAGCCACTAAAGCAGCCCGAGCTGAACAAGCAATTACAAACAGATGCTCCAGGCCACAGGCAGCTTTTCAATTATTATTGGTTTTGTTTACATGCACTCTCCTCTCTGACCCCTGGTATTACCTTATAATGGATAATGCGTTGAAAATAACTTCTTGGGCTCTAAAACCTGAAAAGTCAGCAGGAAAAGCACAACTTCCCCCGGCAGCTGGGGAGCTGTGAGCCCTGTGGGGTTTGCTCCGCGCTCGAGGACAGGAGACTCCCCGGTGGTCCCTGGGGAGCAGGTGCTGCCCTGCCTGGAAGGAAACAGAGAGACAGGAGTGTCATTCCTGCCGGTAGCCCTCGTTCCTCTTTCGTGGAAGAAGTAGCTGCTTCTACGTTATTTTGATTGCCAGATAGATCAGGAGAGGTGGAGGAAGAGGGTGAGGAAGGTGGACGACATTTACAGGCATGAGGAGAAGGCTGCTGGATTTCAGTGTTCAGAATGGAGAATATTTAAGTTTGCTTTTCAAAATATCTCAGATTCTTGATTTGGATTTGCCAAAAAGCTAATTATCACCAGGGGCAGGAATGCCTAATTCTGGTTTCAGGAGATTCTGTGATTCTATTAACAGCTTGCTTTTATGGGACATTAATTAACATGGAATACAGGAGAAGCAGCAAGAGAAAAGGAAGCATCATTTCACCTTCTGCATCACAGGCTGATCTGATCATTATTTCTTTTCAAAGTTACAGCCCAAGCACTTTGGAAATTAGTAATGAAATACCATTTCTCACCTCATTTAATTCGAAATTCTCTGCTAAGGTAACCCATTGACTTCAAAGCATTTTACACTAACAGTGAATTTGCCTGGGCAATGAATTTAAAAAGTTGTACTTGGCTATGGCCATTTCGCTTTATTATTTGACCCATGGGGATGATGCCTTTGATACAGCAAGATCTGGCACAAGAAGTTTTTCCCAGAAGTAATTTCAGAAGCACTTTCCCAATCTCATAAGCAAGCCACAGAAAACGGTGTGGAATTTTCTAGCATAGAAGGGGCGAAAATATGATTAGAGCCATGCTTCAGACACACTCATCAATGAATACCCATGGATATGGAAGGATGCACTGACTATGTTTTCACTTTTCAAGGCAAGATATTGGGCGTGAACGATCATCAGTCTGAACTAATAGAGCAGTTCTTGTATCTTCAGGGGAATGCAGGCACTCTGGAAAGAGGCTTTGGAAAAACAGGAGAAATAAAGTCAATAAAAATGAAGCTGACACTCCAAGAAGTCCGAGGCGCTACCTAAACTTAAACTGAATATCAAGCCAAATAGCAGTTCTGCAAGGAAGAATCTGAATGCTTTAGTGCCTCCCGGGGGGAATGCAGAGGAGCGGGTCAAGCCGGGGCACGAAGGGCCAGGACGCTCGGGGAGCCGCGGCCGCCCCGGGCTGGGCTCCGCTCCCCGGCGCCGCGCTGCCCGCCCGGCCCTCCCGAGAGCCGCAGCCAGCGGGAGAAGGGCCGGGAGGGAACTGGGGGCTAATCTGCACTCTAGGGAGCAGCCGGCATGGGAAAGGGAAAAAGGACTGAAATCGTTTGACGTAACAACAAGAGAAGGGCAGAGCTAATAGCAGTGCACAAATACAGGGAGCTGCTGCAGAGAGGACGGGAACAAGCCGTACGCTGTGGCCACTGAACAGGACAAAAAGTTGCAGCTAGAAATGTTCGGGTAAACATCAGGAAAACGTTAGATAATGTGACCAGCCAGAGCTGGAGAGAGGGTACCGGGGAGACGGAACTTTTCACGAGAGGCGCAGACTGGGCAGGCACGTAACGGGTCCTCAACAGTCATCCAGCCTTGGGGTGGGACCCACAGATCCTCTTAAACCTTTCCCCGAGTGCTCAGAGCTTGCAGAGCCCCGCGCTGACCATTCCCTCTGTGCACTAGGAGCCGGCGTTCCCGAGGGTTGGCACCGCGGCACAGAAAGCTCAACTCACAGCCAGGTCCAGTAATGAGGGGGTAATTCACGGGGAACCCCCTCAGCTTGGCTTGCCAGCTGCCAGGGATACAGCAAGTGTCCCCTCTCCCTGGGCTCCCCCATGCACTGGGTACATTCAACATGCACAGGTGGTTGTGGAGCAGCAGAGCAGTGCGGGGCTCCGCGACACGAGGAGTGGCCGAGGGCACCGCGCGCCCAGCCCTGCCCGCCACGCTCCGTCTCTGCCCTCGGAGCCTCCGCTAAAGCGAGCCCGGCCGCTGTGAAGCCACACTGCACAACGGCGACTTTTTGATTCGATTTGATTTTACCTGGCCTGGGCTTTTTCTAACCTGCACTTAATTAATTGCCAATTAACTTGCAAACCTGGTCACTCCCTGTGCAATAACAGCAGAATATAAATTCCTGCTCCCTGCCCTACCCGAGATGTGGATGCGCCTTGCCTGGAACAAAAGTTGGAGGGGACAATGTGCTCAAACTAACCTTTTCTGATAGGTTATTAACTATCCTGAGTTAATTGATTACAAATTAACTCGAGGTCAAAACTCTGCACCCCAAGGGTTGAAGGCTATTTATTTATTTAAATTTATTCTCAACTGCTGGGAAGTGAAGTAAAAGTTAAGCAAAATAAAATAGAATAAAATAAAAATGAACATGTATTTCATTCTGTCATGCTGTACGGATGTTTTGGCACTGAGACAAAAAAAGAAAGGGGATCTGGGTTGTCTAATCTGCTAAGTTTTTACAAGTCAGTATATTGAACCACAGGGGCTGCAAAGAGAGCCGAACTCTTCTCCTTCTCCCGAGACTGCCCCCCTTGCGTTGCCAATACCAATAACCAGAGCGGCACAAGAGCTTGGAAAGCTTCTCTCCATGCCCACCCCATCCCAGGTGCAGGGAGGACCAGGGAATGGATCTGGGGGTATCACATCTGGCAAGCAAAGGCTCCACGCACTGCCTGAGCCCAAGAATGGCTCTTACTTGACCTCTGGTAGGGCTGAGAACAACTTCCTAATGCTGTGGTGTTGGCACAAGTGTCCAAATCGGTGCAATAACCCATCTAAAGAGAAGAAGACTGAGGCCAAATCTTCTCAGGAGAGACAGCAGCCTCTGCAACCCACTCAATAGGAGAAAAACAGGTGCTAGCAAAGAGGGCAGCCAACTCCAGCTTCCCATTTGCTCCATACTGTTATAGTTCCACCTAGGAGCTCTTCAGCCGGGCCAAAATCCCACGGCAGCCGACGAGGAGCTGAGGCTGAAGAGCTGGGAACGCAGGATGACCGAGCTCGGGAAGGCAGCCGGCAGGGCCGCCCAGAACGAGCCTGTCCCTGGAGGCAGCAGCTCCAATCATCATAGCAGTGGCCCTCGCACTGCTTTGTTGTTGTATGTGCAAATGTCAACAGAAAACATTCTAACTTCTTCAGAGTTTTTCATTTCATTGTTGGGGATTTTTTTAAACCACCTAATCCATTACGGATGTTTTAGTTGTCAGTATTTCTCAAAATGCTTTGCTCAATGTAAATATGAACCTTCTGGGGGAGAAAAATAGATCTAAAAATGTCACCTAGCTCTAAAAACAAAGCATGGCTCATATACGCAGCAAGCAGAGCCCTGCTGCCCTGAGCTCTCCACCCTGCTGATGGACCTATACGGATTTCAGCATCTCACATTGGCAAGCTGACCACATTGCTGTAGAAATGGCAACAGTTCCACCCAAGCCCTGAGACACAGGGTGCTAAAAGGAGAAGGACCATATCCCTTAAGCGAATGAAATAAAAATATTAAATTCCTAAAAACGCCAACTCCTAAAGACTCCTCTTCCTCACATTCCTTCACATTCTTGACATAATAAACTGCCATCCCCAGAGGATGTGGAGGTAAGGATCTTGGAGAGCAGTGACTGTGGCACATAGAATGTTAATCTATTCCTTTCCTAACATACCTCTGTCTATGCATTTTCAATGAGCTGTATTAAATATTGATTTCCTATAGCTCTAATTGCGCCCAAAGGTGGATACGTCCTGGGGTGAATTCACAGAGGTGACAGCCCATCCTCAGGAGCCCCTTCCCCACCGGGAGCAGGGCTACGGGACGGATGGCGCCACAGTAGCGAGGGGCTCCTTAGCAAGTCACTGTGTCCTGGTTCCCATGGTCCACTGTCACCATGGGCCATTCAGCCCAACAAACTATTTCCATCTGTACAAAGGGAATAAAAATAATCGGTTCAACATAACTTCTGCTTGCAGAGCTACTAGTCTCAAGAGCACAAGGTAGTTCATACTATTCCAGTATGTTCCATGCCATAAGCACAAGGCTTTTTCTATAGAACAAAGTCCTAAACAGGCTGCATGCAGCCACAGCACCTATTCGAGGACGTCGTCTCCCAGGATGGCCTCAATGGCCCAATCTCCATACAACAGGATGCAAAACTCCAAGCAAAGCCTGCACTTTATTTATTAATTCCAGCCTCTTTCTGTGATCATTCTCTGCACTGCTCCCTCCTTTAAATCAATTGAAATTGCTCTATCACTGCAAACTGGAACCAATTCAATTCATTCTTCTTGTTCATCATTCAAAACTGCCACAAATCTGGGGAAAACGGTACTGGATTTACTTGTCCATAAATAGGAACTAAGCTACCTTTGCCTTAACCCCTGGCAGGCCTCATGCGAACGGGGGGTGCAGGGATGGCCGCGAGCCTGGGTGCCCCCAGGGCTGCTCCGGCTGCTGGGGTGCCTCCCGCTCGTTCCTCCGTGTCTGAAAGCTCCAATAAAAACGACATCTCGGCAGAACCGAGGAGAAGTGTCCCGCGTGCGAAGGCAGGCGCTGAAGCCCGCTGCTCTCGGGCTCCGAATGAAAGTCCTTTCTACTGGCACAGTCCTCACAGGTTCTGGCAGGCTCCCCTCGCCACAGCGGTCAGGAAGGGGACTATCCTGCTGCTGCACGTTGGGGCCACCCTGCATGCTGCTCCCGGGGGCACCCCCGGGTTTGGGGATATAGGGCAGCCTCTGCTAAAGGGCGCTACTGTGCTGCCCGCCTTGCTGGGCACCTCCCTGCTGCTCTCGAGTGCCTCCTTCCAGCAGGATTTCAGCCACTGCTGAACCGCTCAGCCCGCTCCGCGGACAGGACCCCAAGCCACAGAGTTCCAGGGTATCCGAGCCTGCTACTCACGGCAGGAGAAAGGAGCTGCCATAAACCAGCCGTGCAGCTCGGAGGGTCGGTTTGCCAAGTTCACGGCAGCATGTTCCCTGTGATACATCCCAGCAAAACCCACGTGCACGGGAAGAGCAGGAGGGCAACATCCGAGGCTACGGCGCCACTGAAGGCTGCCCCGTCTCCCACCCCTCGTTCAGGGCCCCGGCCCAGCCCTGACGCAGGTGCCCTGAATTTCACATGAACAATGTGAAGCGCAAAGGCTGGCGGAGAGCGCCCGGCTCCGTGCAGGGGAGATCCTGCCGGCCTCCTGCAGCTCCCAGGAAAAGCCGAGCACCCCGGAGCAGGGAGGAGACACCCAGGCTTCGGCAGATGCTGCGTTGGCCACACGCTCTTTCCCTGCAACTCGGAGGCAACAAACCTCTTCAATGTCCCCTAAAGAAATCCACACAGAGTGGATTCTTCTGAATTCTTATTTTCAAAACCTGATTCTAGGTTCTTGCTAAAGCAAAATCACGTGCCTGTTCCTGGCAGAGAGCCAGCACTAAATTAGCTTGATACATTTAGTACAATTGCAAGTTAATAGGCAGTCTGGTCTGCTGTAGAACCTATGCAATCCTTTAAATGTTTAATCAAGAAGCAAAATTAGCACTTAAAGAT
Organism: Rhynchotus rufescens; assembly: GCA_032273925.1. Lineage (NCBI taxonomy): Eukaryota > Metazoa > Chordata > Aves > Tinamiformes > Tinamidae > Rhynchotus > Rhynchotus rufescens. The sequence continues at coordinate 21,932 of JAVCKT010024416.1, read as the reverse complement.
CCATTGCTTCCACCATTGTTTTTCTTCTAAGCAAGCCAGTAAAATGGGGGGGGGGGAAAAAAGCCCTCTGCCAGGTTTACACTTCTTTGGTGCTGAAGGCAAACTGCTTTGGCCAAGAGGATGCATATTTAGAAAATAAAATGCAGAGAGACAGAGAGAAGGGAAGAACTGTCGGGAGCGATGGGTGTGCACTTCTGGTTCCCAGGCCAGATCTTCCAGAGCTGGTTAGAAAGAGACCCTTAAACTGCCCTGGGATGAATCACAGAATGACCGAGGTCGGAAGGGCCCTTTGGAGATCATCTAGTCCAGTGGAGACCCTCCGGGAGGGATTTTTTCTATGCTGTGAGATGGAGGGGGTGACTTCTGCATCTGTGCAAGTTATTCCCCCCAGCCTCTGTAGCCTCTACAGAGATGTGGGAGCACTGAATGGCAGGTCAGATGTCTCAGTTGTCAGTCCTGCGACGGGCTGGATCGCCCTGGGACACGACTGTCTCTGTGCGCTGGCGAGAAGCTGAAATGATTGTCTTGGACATCTCAGCATCTGCTTCTAAGGTGGATCCAGCTTGGAGCAACTTGTTCCTCATTCTACTGAAGGCCAAGAAATGAGCCCATCTTTGACCTATCTGTCCAACATACCATGACACGAGGGGAGCATCCCTCTTGTGCAGGCGCTGAGCCCAATCCATGCAGTGCTGAGTGTCCATGACGCAGCGGCAGGTGAAGTGCCAAACCATCTTAAAGGTCATTGAGCTCCTCTGCCAGGGCTGCAAACAGCAGCTTGGCCCTCTCGTCTGTCAGGTCTGCTTTATATCAGCTGCCAATTGCTGGCGTCCCATCCCAAAATAGCTCATTTCACCTCTGTTCCCAGCCTTGCAGCCCATCACGCTGTTCCTGCCCTGCCACCTCCGATTCCCCTGTGTCACATCATGGGCTTGGGATGACAGGACAGGCTGAGCTGCACTGAGCCAGGGAAGCTGCAACCACGAGACCCTGCAACAAGGAGCAGGAGAGGGAGAGAGAAAGGACAGGACGGGTCGAATTGCAATTAAGCAGACCGTGCTGGATCAGTGTGCTAAACGCACAACAAACGTGTTTCGTCTTAGCCCCCGGCAAAGTGTTTTACAGCAGTTTCTCTGAGCCACGCTGGGTTTGTACAACTCCCAGATGCACCTTGCTCTGTTCCCGGCTCTCCCACGTGGCCACATGGGTCTCCGGGGTTCCTGCATCACCAGAGACTTCAAAGCAGAATAAACATCTTTGTTCTGCAAAGACCTTTGTGCGTGAACGGAGCACGTGAGCAAACAGAGCTGCCGCGCCGACATCACAGGAGAAGAGCGGGAACAACGAAAGCCGCCTGGGGCCTTGGCCTTTCCCCCTCCACCGAAAGAGAAAGGCAGAGGCTGGGGAAGGGTGCGGAGAGGCAGGAGGCTGCCCAGCGGGGACACCTTCCCGCGGCACCGCGCGCCCGCCCGCACCAGCAGCGCCCAGGCCTGCACGGCGCCGCCTGCAGCAGGGCCGGCAGGAACCCGGCGGTCAGGGCAGCCCTGCCTGGCTGCGTCCCGGCGCTCCGGCCGCCTGCCCTTCACCCAGACGCGGGAGCTGCAAGGCAGCCAGGCCCCCGGCACAGCCTGCTGCCCTTGGCTGCTGCTCCTTCCACAGCTTTATGTGCAGTCCCCATGTCCAGATAGTTCAGACAGGTCCTGACAAGATGGACCTTTTCACAGAGAGCTCACTGCAGGCTAAAAGGGCCACAGAGGGGCACCTGGCAAGCCCTGGGCTGACCAAGCAACCTCGGGTTTGAGGCTAATCGGCAGTGCAGACAGACCTGAAAGCTCCAGGACCCCTTTCCCCTCCCTCTGAGCTAGCAATCAAGGCAGGCTGTTATTAATAATGAGTAGCCATGGCAACAGCGTGTGCTGCACATCCTGCAGCCCAGAACCCAGAACGCGGCTCCAGGCTGCGCGGGTCGCGGACGCGGTGCCGCTCACAGCGGCGCAGCTCCGACCGAGGGCCCGCGGCTCGTTGCAGACCCGGCGCACAGGGACCGTCACGATGCCCAGCAGGTAGATCGCAGCTGATGCGAGCTGCAGGGGCCTCAAAGACACTGCTCGTAACGCCCTGCAGGTTCCTTCAAGGAGGAACACGCCATTCCCTGAGTTTGAAAACCAAGATGCAAGGAGAGGAGAGAGGGGAACAAACCTGTCTGTCTCTGAACTTTCTGGGTGGCCACGTGGCTCGCAGTGTCCTGTGGCCCAGGCAAGGATGGAACCTCAACCTTCACACCACATCCGCATGTGAATCAGGCTGATGGGCAACCCAGGCCCAGAGAGATGGCAGCAAAAGGGCCGGTGCCTTCAAGCTCCCAAGCTAAAGCTGAATTAATTGAGCTCTAGGTGAGCTAAATCATGGCGGGAGGAGGAAAAGAGCCCAGAAACCTGCGAACCTGCTGCTCTGGTGCTGACAGAGATTGGCATTTAATGCTGTATTAGCTCCCTCCCTCAGTGGTTTGGAGCAATCACTATTATAAGCTAAGTATTGCTTCTAATTTTGGACCCCACTTCTTCTCATAAAAAGACTTTAAAAGCATCCTAAGTGAAACAATTACCTGAAGTAAAAGGTCCTTAAATAACAGGGCAGCATTTTGAAAAAAAAGGGAGCTGGATGTTTCAACACGCTCACAGCGGGTGGGGACTGACGATCGTCCGGCTGCCCTGACGACACTGCTGGCTCCACAAGAGCAAAGGTGCAAGTTGCACCATGCGTTTTTGGTCACGCAGCCCGAATGTCACCATCTTTCTCTGCCCACAACCTCTTGAGGGAACCTGGAAGCCAAAATAATTTAGGCGACTGAATTACCAGCAAAAATGAAAAACAAAAATGCCCATTGGATTTTCCCAATGGGATTTTCTTTCTAGGGAAGCAAGTGCATGGCTTGAAACTCAAGCACCTTTGGTTGGCTGCTGGGAGCGTGCTCAGCTTGAGCCTCAACATTTCAGACTGAATCAGTTCCAACAGGTCTAGCACTAGACAGGATGGAAAATTAGCTTTGCGACATACAGCAAGCAGAAGTAGTCAATAAATATTTCACTTGTGCATTTGGAAAGAATTTGGATGATGTATTCATATCCTACAAGGATAATGAAATACTTTACTTTCCAATGGCCCTGAGCAATCTTTGATTGCACAGAAAGAATTCAATGTAATTAAAGAGGATGTTAAACAACAGCTATTCAAGTCAAACACTTTAAAACCCACAGCTACAGATCATTTACATGCAGGAGCACTAAGAGAATATTCCAGAAGTTGTGAAAATTCTTGAGAAATTCTACAGGCAGGATATCTGATTCAGGCACAAGATGGATTTTCAGTGCCCTCAGGGAATGTCTCCACCAGCAGCTGCTTGGTTCTCCCAGCATGATGCTGACTCCGGTTTTCTGTCTCTCTCTTCCCTTTTTACACCTCTCTCCTCCTTTCCTCCATCACCCAAGCAGATTTTTGAAGCATCTGGCTATGTCCCAGGCAGAAAAGACACCTCATATTGAAACTGGCCCCTTTTTTCTTCATTGCCCAAGTTCTCGCGCTAGGCATCCTATGGAGATGAGGGCAGGATGCACCGGGACTCCAAGGACAAGGACATCAGGACATGAACCCTGGAGCCTCCATCTGAGTGACCTTTGGGGTGAATCGAGCCCTATTCACTCCGTCCTTTGGAACTTGCCCGGTAAAACCCACCCGGCTGCATCCTTCCAGAACAACCCACAACACCTCTGGCATCCACTCCAATATAACCGCGCTGTTCATCACCTCTGACAAAAGCCCTGAAGCCCTCACAGGTTTTATCTCCTGAAAAGATCGAAACCCATTTAGATTCCCTATTTTAAACCTGTGTTTTTCTTTGGAGCTGAGATCTTTCTCCTGCCTAGCAGCAACCACGAGCAGCTTTCTGCAACCCACCCCCCCTACCTCCCATGCTCTGGCAGCTCTCAGCGAGCTCTGCAGCTTGTCATCCTCACATTCACCAGGTTCTTCCTCTTCCCTGCTCGAGAGCTGGTCTATCACTCCCTCTGTATCCTCGCCAGCCTCTCCTGTCCTATAGCATCTCCAGAAGTGCCACCATCCGACCCCACAGAGATTCCCCAGCCTTCTCTGGGGTTCTCCTCACCTAGGATTTTTGCTTGCTTGGACAACAGTCCACCACCAGCATGGTTAAAAAATCTCATATTTTCCTGAATTCAGACCCTTAGAAAATGTATTAAATAACAGAAAGACACTTCAGATGACTTGGATGAACTTCATTAGCATGGGACGAATAATTCCAGATTTTTAGCAAAAGAAGTAGGCCTTAGGAAACACTCGTTTTGATTCAGAACCAGCTTTGGTCCAGCTTCAACACGGGGTCCCAAAAAAGACCTTTTAGGGGAGGTGCAGTCGGGCCAGGACGTCCCAGCCTTCTTCAGAGACCTACCCTAGGGTCTAGGCCCAGCTCAAGGCCAGAGCAGGGACCTCGGGGAGGTCACTCCTGAGGTTTGGTTATCCAGGCTGCATCCCTGGCCGCGGCACCTGCCCGACCAGGGAAACGAGAGGAGCGGGAAGGGTGAAGTGCTGTGGTGGGAGCTGCCTCCTCCCCAAAGCGGGTGACGCCGCAGAGCTCTCGACACCCAGCGCCCCACAGCCCCACCGCCAACTAACCGCAGCCGTTCACTCAATTTACTGCACAGCACAACTCATAAAAAAAGATTTAAAAAACGAACATATGAAGCCTAAAGGACAAGTTCACCCCTGCTGGCTGCCACCCTCCAGACCTGCACCATTTTGCAGAGATCTCTAGATTTTTAAGGTCACTACAGCATCTAATGGTAATTTCTGCTCCTCTCCATGTGTGAATGCATTTAGCGACTCCAGAAATCAGTCCAACAGCATGGAACCACACACTAAAGCTTTCCTTCTAGTTCTCGTTTAAAGAATTACATAAGATGAGGAAATTGCCAGTTAAAATTAAGAGGGTTTTTTTTCATTACAGGAAAAAAAATCTACATTAAATGGAAAATAAAAATCCTTCAAATAAGAAAGCAAAACTGGAAAATGCAGACATGAACTAACAAGACTACAAAAATACACCTCCCAAATACACCATTACTTGAGCACAAATTAAAAAATTTGTGCCGCTGGTTTCAGAACATTGACCATTTTGACCATTCCAAAAAGGTTTTGCTTATTTGCATATCAAATATGTCAAAGCAAAATATCCTTTTGACCCAACCTTTGTTTTGAGAACAGCTTAGATTTCTTTTTTTCTTTCTTTACTTTTTAGAGAGGGGACATTTTACCATGAAAAGCTTTAACTGTGATTTTTATTTTTCAGTGTGTAAAGTTCTAATTGAGGAACTTCTGGGTGTGCTACCTTACATCTACCTTGTTAGTTTGTTCCAGTTAGGTTAATCAGCCTGACTTTTAAAAAAGTGCAATTTAATTCTGTTAGGGCTTTGTCTCGCTCTAAGTAACAGGGCTAACGAGACCATCACTCCACAAGGTGCCCAAGAGGAAGGTTATCTCCTCTGGCACGCCGGAGCCACACGTGTCACCTGTTCTGTGTTCCACTGGTCAGGAGATTCAGCACTGCAAAAGACTGGAAAAAATAACAATACAGGATCTGGCTCCGGGTTGCTGGTGGAGGCAGTGCGGTCAGGGCAGGCCTGGCTAGAAAGAGAGGGTCTTTTAGCACCGACTCTCCGACTAGTTGTTCGTTCTGGGCAAGGTTGTGCCTGTCGGCTCTTGGCTAATCTGCTCATCAAACTCTTCTGATGAGTTGAGGCTTCTGGAAGAAGAAAAATACAGTTGTCCAGGCCGATCCTTAATCCTCTCCCAGAGGGGCAGCCCAGATGACACCTTGGGTTTCCTTTTAGCTTTCGGCAGCACTAGGTGCCCAAGTGTCCCTCTGTCCTTGTTCTTCCTGTAAGGCATTAGCTATTCCTGGGGGTAGAACACGTAACTTTTCCAGGCTGTGAAAACCACTTCTCACTCAATTTCTGTAAAGTCTTATTAAAAAAACCCTCCCTCTTTCTCTAAAGAGGTGACTTTAAGGACAGCATGCTAAAACCTTAAAGTTTAGGCTCAGATTAATCAGCAAGCTGAAAGGCTCCATCCTTGTGTGGAAGAGCTGGTTGCAGGTGCAGAGGTTCTTCATTGCCTCTAACTTCAAGGAAAAAGACCCTAGGCATCCTGTAAACTGGAGAAATTAATTCATTAACTCCCCATAACATTTTCTCTTGCAGGAAGGTTGGAAAATAATCAGAAATATGTTAATGTGCCATTTGCTAATTTCATTCTTATTCCATCTGGGGACAGCAAGATCCTCTCCTCTGATATATTTTGAATGTACTTGTCAGAAACATTACATCTTGAAGAAGAAAAAGTTTGCTGCCTCTCGCAAGTATTTCTTCATTCCTAGCCACAAGTCCAGCCATGAAGCAAATCAAGATAAACTTATTTTCCCCACCCAGATTGTTTCAGCTATTCCTGCTTTATCTTATGACTAAGTGTTATTACTTTTCTTTAAAGATCTTTTCTTGATAACAATTAGATGCTAAAATAAGCCAGAGAGAGGAACAAACTCGATTCTGGTGCTTTAAAGATCGGTTGTGCAGCCCATCGGTTGCATTACTGCTCCTCGGGGAGCAGAGAAAGGAGGAAACGGAGGCAGGAAAGCAGCAGTGCGACAGGTTAGTCTCGGGAGCAGCTAATTAACTGCTCTTCTAAGTGAGGGGAGGTCTGTTTGGCTTCAGAGAAGGAGACAAGGGAGAGATGCTTCCGATGCTGCTGTTTCCCGCTGCTGACGTGCAGATGTGCGGGAGCTGGTGGCACGTTTCTCACTTGCCCTGCTAACTCTGCCAGCTTCCTGAGCTTGGCTTTCCTCAAGGCCGAGCGTGTTATGGACAACCCAGAGATGTTCCCTACTCCCTCCTCCAGCACAGATTTAATGTTACCAGGCTCCTTTCTAAGCAGCTGTCAGCTACAAAAGCAAGGCTTTAGCTTGCTTATTATTTTAATACTTCACTATGTATTTTATATACTATTTTTGTTCTGTTCACAATGCATTTTTGAGCTCACTATCAGCAGAGATAATATAATACAAGCCTTAATATTACAGGAAACGAATATTGATGGGAATCTTGTTACAATTTGTTAGATTTTATGCTCCATTTAAACTTTTTTTTTCCATTGATGTGCTCAGAATTGGTGAAATTATTTTTCAAGGGTTTAGTGGAGTTTAAATTATTCTTTGGCCTTGTTCTTCTCAGGGGTGGATTTCACCCAAGGTGAAGCAGAACAGCCTGCTTAGCGAGAATACAGATTTCAAGCAGGAACCCCTCCTGCTTAATGATCACTGCAGCTCCCGCTATCATAACACACAAGGGCTATTTCCCTTGAAGGCTCCCAACACAGGATTTACCTTTTACTGAACTGGGAGGGTGCAGAGATGCTGACAGTACTCAAAAGGCAGAGAGAAAAGGGAAGTGCTTCCATTATGTTACCTGTACCCCAGGTCACAGCCAGACACCAGCATCACTTTCATCCACAAGGAGCAGGATCCCAGCTCCAACTGCAAGCCAACGCTCAGCTGATTTCTAACACAAGCACTAATTGGAGCCAAGGGCTTCTCTTTATCCAGACAGAAGGGATTCCTCTCCCCTCGCCGATTTACAGCATTAGGATCAGCTGGGAGGAAAGGCCTGGCTTCTCAACAGGCTGCTTGGAAGGAAGTGGAATCGTCCCTCCATCTCCCCCAGCTCACAGGAATTGCAGTTTCAAACTTTTTGAAGGATCAAACCCGACCATCTTCCCGCTTGCTCAGCTCCCCATTCTTTTGCATCCTTAGGTGCTCCACTGTTTTGTGCAAGAGCAGAGCAATTTACTTCTCTTGCATGTAAGAGTGGGATGCTCAGATACTCTTGCAGTGCAGCGAGTGAGACACACATAGAAAGATAGGCAGATAAATGAATGGTAATTTATAAAATAAAGCAGGATGTAAAGTTATGTCGACACAGAGAAGAGGAAAACACCGTTTTTTTCTACGCCAGCTACAGCAAACCTCTGACAAGGAGCTGCAAGGTCAAATCTACTGGCATGGGAGCAGAGGAATAAGGTGGAGATTGAAAGGAAAAAGACTGTTCAGGTCACCAGATCAAGACGTCAGACAGGCTGAGGAGGGCTCTAAAGAGACCCTGGCCAGTGGAGCTACAGGCAGCTCCGTGAGCACGGGTGCCTCGAGTGCATCCTGTGCCAGCCCGGGCCCCTTCCCTTTGCCTGCAGCAGTCCGGGCAGCCGGAGCTGCTGCCACCAGGAGAAGGCAGGGGGAGGCCCATTTTGCTCTGCTGGGAGATATATATATATATATATATATATATACACACACACATATATATGTATTTCCGATTAAAGAAAGCCTGTTTAGGGAACGGGCTCCAGAAAGGGGCAAAATATCCCATTAATGAGGAACCAATGGAGACTTTTTAAAGCACCTGACAGGGCTCAAGCCATAAATTCTCTGAATTAACTAGAATGGATTTATGGACGCAAGTAGGAACTCAGCCAGGAATGAATTAAAAGAATTCAGCCTCAAATTCATCAATGTCTCGCTTAATATTTTAGCCTCTCAGTGGTAGCAGAAACGATGAGGGAGAGAAGAGAATTGATAGTAATAACAAGGCTGTTGAATACTCTTTGCGAGTCTTATTGGCAGGGGCTCGGCGAGAGGTGTAAGAGCCCGCGCCGTCTCTGCTCTGCGCAGGAGGCCCCGATCTCTGCCTGCAAGGGGGTTTTCCAGCATATTCTGCGCTCAGTCTTTGCTGAAGAGGAACAACCTCAGGGTGGTTTTGATCAGAGCCGGCGGCAGACATCGGAGGGATGGAAAGCGTGCCCGGATGAGACTGCCCAACGTGCTGTTCTTCCAACCTCTCTCCTCCCTGAGAACGGGATGGATTCAGGGAGAGTCCTTGACTTCACCTGTGAAATGGTGTTTTCATCTAGCAAAACGGATCTTTTCAACATTCCATCAAGATAAATGACCCTCTATTATTGTTCCCTAGGCTTAATTTAAATGCAGGTCCACTGGTACCCATTCTGCTTGCAACAATATTGTGACCAGTATGTGTTAAAGATTTATGATGTATTTTGCATATGCTTATGATGTATTTTGCATATGTATTTACATAATTAAGAAAAAAGTCAAACCATTTGTGAAAAAAGTCACACGTAGGCAATTGTCTTACAACTAGTTCAAGTGGGATCCTTCCCTTTTTGCTGCAGTGTCCCAGAGAGGTAGATGCTCCCTTCTGAACTGAATACTGTGCCCTCCTGAAAAGCCAGGCTGCATTAAAACCTAATTTTCTTTGCCCAGTCAGATACCAACCTCAGGAGAGGAAAGGAGATGCACCGATTTCTTTGGCTTTCCAACTCGTCCTGGCAATCGGTGCAGGCTGGAATTCCTACGCTACGGACCCCTCCGCTCAGATCCGATGACACCCATCTCTTGAGACTGCTCCAAACCCTTGCAGGTTACAGGGCTCAAGGAACAGCAAAAAAATGAAAACTCATTGCTTTTTATTCACACAGGCGTTTGCACTGGACAATTCAACCAGCTCTAATGAACCCTTGCCTGTTCTTCTCAAAGAAATCATGCTGAGATGTAATATGCAGCTCAGTAAATTCACTCAAAGCTTTTGAAAGAATATAATATATTTTTTCCTCCCGACGTGTAAATAACAGGCTCATCTACTTCAAAAGCATAACTGAAATTAAGGGTAGCTGGAGCAGAAGTGGGAGCTGAGAGATCAGTTCCAACCCTTGCTTTCTTGCAAGGAAGTCACTGTCTTAAGGACATAATTGCACAGGGGCCCAGCTGCAGCTCTGCTCATGTTTCACTGGTTCCTGGCCATGACTGAGGTCTTCCTGGCCAGGACTGCACCCCTGCAAACCCCATGCAAACGTCACTGCCCAGGAGGAGCTCTCCACTCGTGCCCACAGAGCAACCATCGGGCTGCCAAAGCAGTCTCAATCCTTTGGATTTTGTATCATCTTGGACCCAAGAACTGATGATGCTCTGAGAGGTCCAACACCATGAAGATAAGGTAATGTTAACGTCAGTAATGATGTATAACATTGGCTCTTCTGCTCTAGCATCTAGCATTATCTACCTGCTTCTCTGCTCCAAAGAATTATCTATCTAATGTCCTCAAGCGTGTTTTGTGTCTATTCTTGATAATGCTGACAATGACAGACAATGTGATTTTCTTCTGTAGCCTTCAAATATAGTGTTACCAGAGCTGGCACCAGGCATCTGCCCAAGCATATGACTTGTCAGAGCTTCACTGCAGGAACAACAAATTGTTTTTCATCGATTTCAGCTCCTTCCTCGGCTGGGGATTTGAAATTGGAGGAGGATATAGCTAGAAAACATGTTCCTGAGACTCTGAGGGCAATTATACCTCGATGAGCAGATCCTGAGGAGCCAAAACACACTCAAATACTTCAGAGGTATATAAGAGCTAAGTACCAAGAGGCAGAGATTAGATTAGTTAGGAATATTTGCTGTGGATGAGTTTACTTAAGAACCAATAGCATCAAGCAGACAAACCCAGGAACATGTCAGATCCATAGCCCTTCTCAAGGAATCAGCTTCTTGCCTGGAAAATCATGAGGATTTGGGGAAATTTTAATCATACATTTTAGGCTCTATTCACTTGGAATCTGGTTTCTTGTGATTTGGAGGACACGTGTTTCGTGGTGCCAGGGTTTTCTCCTCAGCCATGTAGATGTGTATGGAAGGGGAGACTGGAACAAAAAGGTATCGACATATGATGATATGATGAAAATAAATATTAAAAATGTTAATTTCTTCCCTAACTGAAACAATAGCATTTTCAAAGTTCCAGATGGTCTGCACAAGTTCTGGGACTCCACTAGATGTTTCATTTGTCCTTTGCAACAACAGGGTAAGTAGAGCAGCCCGCAGGGAGGACAAGCTAAGAGCCATGACTCACTCAAGTCCTCAAGAAAAGGGACAAGAATGACAACAATTATAATACAAATGAGTTTGGGGGAGGACGGGAAGACAGAAGGGAGAAAGTTAGGCTCAAAATCCATATTTTGAGATACGTCACTAAATGTCCTGATACAGATTTCACTTATTTGATGCCATGTTGATCATCAGTTTGCTCTTCCAGGTTTGAACACAGAGCTCTGCAGCATTTTCGCTGCTGGGTCTCACTGGCTGTGAGGAGGATTTTCCATTCCCATTCTTTTTTCCTTCACCTTTTTACAGGGACACCCCAGTGGCCCAATACACAGGGAATGTCAAGGGCCATGAAAACTTTATTTAAATGCTGCTACTTCTTCACTGAACATTTCTAATCTCTGCTCTGGGACCTCCCTATGCAGAGTACCATGAGAAATGGTACCAGATTATTCTGACTTTGCAGTCCACAAGAAGCTTGCATAAAAGATCAAAGGGAGAGTATCCCTGACAGACTGCAAAGCTGAAAGACAAGGGAAAATCACTACCATGCAGTCCTCTGTCGTGCAAAGAGTCCCCGAAAAAAACATCCTTTCTATTAGATTTTTTTTCCAGTAAGCATCTTTCTGATGATGGATGATGCTGGCAGCGCTGGGGACGAGAGCTGCCTTTTCTCTCGCAGCAACAACAACTACGTGATGTATTTTATTGGTATCTTCCACTTAAGGCTCTCCCGTGACCAGGCAAAACGATCATTCACTTTATTTTATTTGGGAATAAAGGACTAGCAAATACTCAGGCTGAGAGGAATGGACAGCCCCATCAAACAGGAACCTTCTCCTAAGCAAAGCGGCCCCAGTTCTGAACATGGAGCACACGGGCCCTGCAGGAACGTGTCCCGGGACACCCTCCATCTCCCTGCCAAGGTGTCCTCCTGCCATGCACTTCCACGGGGCTCATGGCAGGGTCACAGATTCGGGGATTACACCCTCTCCCAAACCGAACCATACATACACACATATCTATGCATATCTATGCATGTGTGTGTGTAATTATGCCAGCCCAGGGGTAACGCAGGTCGCTTTGCAAAAGCTCATTCTGGAGTCTAAATAAGCAGCTTCCTGAGCTGCCCTGGGGAGCTGTGCCCACAATCCTGAATCGCTCATCTCCACCAGGGTACTAACCAGAGCTGCAGATTTAAAATGCTACTAGAAGACCCTACAGACTGCCCAGGTCTTGGAAACGCTGCTATAAGAAGCTGCAAATAGAGATAAAAATTTTTCTAAAAGATGGAAATTTTTCTTTTATTTTTTAAGAAAACCTTCTGTTTTTTTTATTTGTTTCTTTGTATGTTTGTTTTTAAGAAAAAAACTTTTGTGAAAAGTCAGGTGAATCATCTGTTCTGGGAAGACTTTGTCGCAGTCTGTTTTACCAGGCGTCCCCCAGGCTCAAGGGGCAGAGAGCACGGAGATCTTTCGGTCTCTGAATTGGGGGCCTCAGGACTTTCGGGAGCCTCGGGGGAACAGAACAGGCCTCTTTTCCAGGTTCCTTCGTTCTGTCTGTCGGGGCCTAGAAGATCCTGTGACAAATGAGTGCCCGTTTTCCCACAGAGGCCTGAAAGGGGGATAGAAATGAACTCCCCCTGCCCGCGGTGGTGCCACGAAGGCACCGAGCGTCCCCACTGAGCCTGAGTGCCTACAACTGCACTCCCTTGCTAAGCTTCCTTCTCAGCCTCGCGAAACACCACGTGCTGTTCTGCCTGCCAGGGGGCTAGAAGCTCCTGCCCCCTGCCAGGGGACCTGATTTGGGGTGAAACCTCTCTGAAGGAGGAAGGCGCCTGCCATG
>JAVCKT010024415.1:15273-32370 GCA_032273925.1 Rhynchotus rufescens | reverse complement strand
TGGAACAGGCTGCCCAGGGAGGTTGTGGAGTCTCCTTCTCTGGAGGTCTTCCAAACCCACCTGGATGCCACCCTGTGCCCCATGCTCTAGGTGTGACTACTTGAGCAGGGGGGTTGGACAGATGATCCCTAGAGGTCCCTTCCAACCTTAAACATTCCGTGATTCTGTGATCCAGGTTTCACCTAATTACTTTGTAAATTCTGAGTATTTTCTGCATTATCTTAGTTCCCCCTAGGAGATCTTGGCAGTTCCAGCATACCCAAGAACAAAACAACTGTATTGCGTGTGCCCAGGAAGCATCATGCAGGTCTCCAAGTGCTGAGACCATCTGTGCTGCCACGACACACCATAGTTAATGCTCTTCATCAATGTCACATAAACTGCCTAAGTGTCATCACAAAACATGTGCAAACATGTTTCTCTTCTGGAATTGCAAGAGGCAGTCAATGCAATAAGGCAGTCAAGACTTCCCACTACAGCTTGCAGACTAGCTCCAAGCTACCTCAAGGCTCCTTTAGACACACTCCATTGCACATGTTTGCACATTGCTCTCTACCCTTGTCTCCAAAATGGTTTGCTTTATCTCACGCAGATCTCAAAAGTAGGGACTTGCACCCCTTTCTTACCTCTGGTTTGTCTGACTTCCTCAACACAGATGACTTTCACGTGGTCTGTTCTTGTTTCCCATAGAGGTGTAGGCTCCATGGGCAGTGCATTTTTCTGGAAAAGCTCTTCAAACTGTTCTCACATTGAATTAAGTGATTTCTTCAGACTATGCCCCAAACCACATAGTCATGTCTGAGCTATGAGTCATAGCTCCCAGAGTAGGAGTGCCTGTGAAAACACAGCTACAACTACTGAGACACCAACAGTTCTTTTAATGAAAACATTCCATTTTTATCCATACAATTTCTTGACATGTAAAAAATTTCAGTCTCATTTTCAGACTTTTTCATTAAGACTGTCTGATTTCAGTAAAAAATAACCCAATTTGATGTCAAAAATATTTTTGACAGAAAATTTTCAGTGAGATATATTAGTTAATTAACATTTGCATTTCCAAAGTATTTTGAAAATGGAAAGGATTACAGTACTGCTAAATACGGTAGCAGTTATCCTCTTCTAGTCAGTAACAATTATCATGTATCAGCATTTTTGACTGACATATCTTCCCCACTCATCTCCCATTGACAGATAGAGACATATATATTGACAACAGCATAAATAACTCATATAATATGCTTCAGTCTTTGCATTAGTGGCACATTAAGAAAAAGAGGGGAATTTGCAAAAATTGACTTTTACAGAGCTTTCGCAGAGAGAAGTCTACATCAAAGCATAGTTATAATTAAAGTGATATTTGAAAAGCTTCTTCAGTCACGCACACTTTCTCTCTCTCTCTTAGTTCTCTTCGACAGCTATTTATTTTATTGATCGAATGATTCTGTGATATGCAAAATAGACTGAAAATCCACTGTTCAACACTGATTTACATAGCATACAGTCTGCATATTCCTTTGCAGCTTAGTGGATCTTCAGAGTCTTATTTTCAACATTTTGATTTTTTGAGAATAACATTAAGGGTACAGCAATTTCCTTTCCATCTAAGTTCTCTTATTCTTAATTAAATGTTGCACGGAGATGTGTTGGTGTAATCACTGACCTGTATAAAGGGGAAAAAAAAGTATTCAAAGAACCATTTGCCCAGAATAGATACTATCACTGATAATGTAGTCTTATTTCCTGTAATTTATTGTTATGTGTATCTGTAGTTACAGCACAAAATAGCACCTCTTCAGGTCTCTTAGAGTCTTTCTGAGCTTGCACTCAGACTGAGATGTCCAGGAAAAACTTAGAGCAACTGGTTCATTGCTTAAAAGCTAAGTCATTGCAAGTATCACGCGTTCCTCTCTGACACTGATGTGTCTGATAAAGTGTCTGACTTACCTTCAGCATCCCATATAAAATTTTTTTCTCCCTAAAGCTCTTAGTAGCTCAGGCTGTGGCTCCTCTCCAGTCAAAGCAATTCAATGAAGCTCTGCCATGTAGACAGGGGAGTTTTTCCCTCCACAAGTCCCCTGCCTTGCTTCCTGACACTCTCTCCTCCTTCGTTCCCTCTTTTGTGTCACTTCTGTTGACCAAGAGACATCATTAACTCGTCTGGCAAAAACTGTCTTGCTCTTTGGACCATATATTAATGAATTACACCAACAAGTGCAAGAGCACCAGCACAGTGAAAGTGCTGGGATCATGAGCCAGAAGCAGAGAGGAAAGGAGGAGACAGGAGGATGGAGCAGGAATTCCTCCTTGCTGCTGCAATGACCTAGTACCCAGGCCCACTATGTTTCACACCAGCTGGAAATTTAGGGTAAGTCCTAACCATTTTACTCTCTTCTATAATCATAATGGCACCTCTGCTGAATGATTCATCTCATCTCATGTCATCCTTCTCCTCTGACTATAGAGGGAACCTTATTGACAGGCTTAGTTTAGACTTCTAAGGGAGAAGTTTGAGAACCTAAAAGATAGAACCTAGTGCCAGATGAGACGCCTTAGGCTCTGCCATATTGATCAGTTCCGTATAGAGGTTTTGGACACCCTAGAGCATACAAAATGGTTCTGTCAGCCTAAACATGGGCAGCCTTCCCTGATATCTTACTTTTCTAAGTACTCCTTTTAAAAATAATAGGAACGATTCTTCATTTCCACTCCTTTCATATTGCTGTCAGTCTGGGTACCCAAAGAGAATTTAAAATATAAAGAAAAAATCAAAATCAGAAATCAAATTTTTGTTCTAGAAGCCTTGTCTAAGGCTGGTCACAGGGACTAGATGCAGAAAGAGATTTGCAGGGATTCTTTTTCTTTTCTAAATCACCTTTGCAAGCCATCTGCCCAGATTGATCTGTGTCCCGCTCACATTTTCCCCAGTGCCCCCCATTATTATGGTATCTATATTCCTCATCACATTCAATTCAATTCATTGCATTTCAGTGTTCAAAGAGTCTCAGTGCCTGTTGTCTCACGTAATCACAGTCTAATGTGCCACCACATGCTTGGAAGGTACCCCATACTCTGTCCATCCTTTCTGGTTAAGATTCACAGCCTTAACAATCACACTTGCCATTACCACAACCTTGTCTAAAGGCAAAATTTTAAAACTATTTTAAAAAATAACAGTTCTAAACACATGAAGACAATCAGATTTTATATTTTTTAGGCCAGGTGGTACTGTCTTATCACACCATGTCAAACCCAGGTCAAAACCACCAAATCGACTTGTGTGGGGAAAATACAAAAAGGGGAAAGGGGAAGTGAGGGGAAAGCAGTTAGTTTCACAAAACTTTTACCTCAATACACAGGATTGTATATTGCTTTCCAGCATAATGTATGTCCTACAAAACTTCAGATCTACTATTTGCATCATTCAGTGAAGATCTTGAACCATCTCCTAACACCTAAGGTACTGTCTTAACAGCCAGTTACTGAGTCATTCCTTCTTTGGTCCGTTTATTTATTTATTTATTTATTTATGTGGTATGTTACCATAGTAATTGGAACAGCTCTGGCTGAACTGGGCATCTTCTAAATATTCTCCTGTTTATAGTACCTCTTGCCTCTAGACACAGATTATATAAATATCCTCATTTGTCCTCTGCAGTCTCCCAAGAGCCTCAAGTAGATTAAATTGGATAGAAATGATTCCAAACTAATATTATACCTTGCAACTGAAAATTCCACAAGGAATTTTGTCACTTTGCACAAATGCACAGGCAGCACCTAACACCTGCAATGACAACACAGTGAGGGAGTTGAAAAGGCTATTTGTATTTCAATGGCAACTAAATTCTTTCTTTTCCTTCCTTCCTTCCTTCCTTCCTTCCTTCCTTCCTTCCTTCCTTCCTTCCTTCCTTCCTTCCTTCCTTCCTTCCTTTTTCTCTCTCTCATTTTATGGGATGTCAAGTGATCACTCAGTATGAACATATAAATTTATATAAATTTCCACCTGTCTCTGCATAACAGCAATATGAATTTCTAAGTCCCAGACAGATTTCTCTCAGGAAACTTAGCCCTTAAAAAGATATCATATCCATAAGGTCATCACATTCACACCAGGATGATCATAGAATCACAGAATAATTTTGTTGGAAGGAGCCTCTGCTGGTTACATTGTCCAGCCTCCTGCTTCAAGTTGGCTTAATTTTCTCAGGAACTCATCCAACTGAGTTCTAAAAACCTCATAGAATGGAGATTTCACAAGCTCTCTGGGTAACCTGTTCCAAATACTGACCCACTCACAGAACAGAAAAAAAGGAAGTTTCCTTATTTCTAGTCAGAATTTCCTATATTCCAGTTTGGGTTTGTTGACCCTTGTCCTGTGCCTGAGTACCTCTGGAAAGTGTTTGGCTGCACCTTCTCTATACTATCCTACTAGATAGCTGTAGGCTGAAAAAAAAAAAAAAAAAAAAAAAACAAAAACAAACAAACAAACAAAAAAACAAGTTATTTAAACATTACCTTGTACAACCTGTTCTTCTACCCTTTGACTACTTTGATCATTCTCTAATGGATTCATCCCAGTATGCCTATGTCTGTCTTGTGCTGGGGAGCCCAAAACTGGGCACAGCACTCCAGGTGAGGCCTTAACAGTGCAGAATGGAAGGGAAAGATCACTGCCTTCCCTCCCTTGCTAACCTCATTTAGCTGTATAGTGAAAAGGCATACTTTTCGTGTGAGCCAGAAAGCAGAACTTCTTAATGTAAAATTAAATGGGAAGGGAAACCACAACAGAAAGGTTCCAATCTTATCAAGATGGAAAGTTCTCCATAACCAGAAATAGCTTTACATTCCCAGAACAGCTCCAATTTCCTGAAATTCAGCTGAATGTTTCTTTATACATGGTTCCTAGTTGCTTAACCAGAAACTATGGACTTCATACAGGAATCTGTCAAATTAAATTAGCTACCTATTTCATGTAGGAAATCAGATAATTTTAAGGACCCTTTACTTGAAAGCTACTCTAACTTTCATGTTTCCAGCTGACATTGTTTGCTTTGTGCATAAACAGAACTTGATCCCAACTCTTAACAAATTCAGCAACATTACAGCAAGTATACCAGTGAATAGAGATAATTTTATGACTATACCAGAGAATACAGCTAGTTTTAGCAATATATGCAATGGAAGACTGTTAGTGTACCATCAATGTACAGCTAGATACCTCCATGTGAACTGCATAATCTTTGGAGGTGCCATCCATAAACATGCAGCTATTCCCCGCACAGGCACTTGAGCACAATCAATTTGGTTCCTCTGAACATGTTGTTCATTGATTGAAGGTGTCACTCAGACAGCAAAGAAACAGAATCTCTCTTTCTTCCTCCCCACTGACACATTAAGAAAGGCAAAGGAGGAAAGGCTTTGCTTCACTCAGAGGCCTGGGTAACGAAAGCTGCAAAGTCCAGAAATCAGGTCACTGCGTATGACTGTGCCAAGAAGGCGCTTGTGCTAAACTAGTCCTCAATGGAACATATAATCTTCTATGGCAGATTGCCTTTTGGAGTTTCTCTCTACAAAATCATCATAAATTGCCACATACATCTATCCAGAATAAGGTGGTTATTTCTACACCAGGTTGAGGTGCACCTAAAACTGAACAAAGGATATTTATTCTCATCCTAGGGGTTTACATTCCTTGCAAAATGTAGAGCTATTTGCTCTTGTTCTTTCATTCTTTATATTCCTGCTGGCCACTTTCTCAGACACTTAATTGGATCCTGGTGGTTTTAGAAGTACTTGTTTTGTTTTGCCATATTGCAAATCATTATATATAAATGATATAGCAATTCTCTAGACATCTCTAACAGTAATTTCAGCATTTGGTCTGATTTCTCTCTTACACTGATGTAAGACAGTAATCACTTCGAGGCAGACCATGACTGCACAGAGTTTATATCCTTGATGAAAAAATGGTTCAAGTGGAAAGAATAAGACAAATATCAGATCAGCCTTAGGGTAGCTTTCAGTGGCAGACTCCTCCTTTTTATTTTTTCCCTCCTCTCTCTCTCTCTTTGTAAATAAGGAGAATGGCATGCCTGGAAGCTGTCACTGGAACTTCCAGATTGTGATTTAGTCAATTGAGCGAATAGCTTAATGGGAGTAGCATGTTGCACTTTTACCTTTGCCATCTCTGCTCAGTGGGAGTTTGACCTCCATGGCTGTCATTCACTCATCATTCATTGCCCACGTGTTCACTCCTTTAAAGTAATCTAAGGAAAATACTTGCTCAGAAGACTACATTGGTTGAAATTTTAAAAGCTAAGTTAGTTGTAAAAACATTCCACTATTTTGTATTAAAATTTCAAGAGATTGTTAATTCATACGTTTTTACAGTGTTCTTAATGATGCATACACATCTACAGCAAGAAAAAAAAAATGGGCAAAAATATAAATCATCCGGCAGTATAAGTTGCAAATGAAAGGCTACAGGCCTTCCTGTACCCCCACCAGGACAATAAACATAAATCTCTATCAGAATAGTGCCTTGAACATATATTGCTGCTTGGAAACGCAATCTTGTTTCATTAGGCAGAATACAGGAAGCCTGAATAATGACAGCTACTGGTGGTATCTACCACAGCTCAGCAGCAAAGGTCAAAAAGGGCACCAGGCATGTCATCTACTATAAAGTTTGAGAGGCTTTGCTATTGCTAGCCCTCCTTCTGCTCCTGAGCAGAATGTAGTGAGGATTTCACACCCATGGCCTTTTGCATATCTTTGTGCAACCCTGGAGGTGGACACTCAAATCCATTACCATGAAGTGAGCTAAAAAAGCAACAGCTGTGCTGGATCAAACCAAGGATCCAACTGTCCCCCGCAGTGGCAGAGTAGATTCCCATGAAACAGTTAACAGAGCAATCAGCAACTAGACTTCCTAGAATAGTAGTATTCCACAATCTGGAATTCAGGAAGCCCCTGAGCCAAAACTTGTGCCTTTATCTATGATAGTTTTGAATAGATTGTTTTTCCACAAATTTATTCATGTAAGTATTTAGCATTATGCAAATGTTTAGCAGCTGCAAGAGCCTTTGGCAACACATTCAACACCTTACCTTCATGTTACATGACTATAACCGCCTCCTTTTATTTGTTCTGAAGTTGTTAAATGCTAGTACCATTTGTTTATTTTAATTCTTATATTGGTAAAATGCAGGAAGAACACGTCAGTTAACTTCAAGTAAAACCACTGCCAGTTACTAACCAACAAACTGAGGAAATACCTTCAATACATTCACCAACTGGTTCTTAAAGGGCATAAGCTGAGAAATGCATATAGTGAAGGTCAATAGCTATCCTGGTTATCCTAGGGCTTTAAAGAACATATAGGATAACACAATGTTACCTTTGGTGTGACTTTATTATCAACACCTGCTAGATACAATAAATTAACTCCACTAATTATTAATAATTAGTTATATTAATTCTTTATCAATGTTATTACTAGAGATAACTAGAGTTGTTTATAAAAAAGAGCTATTATGCTTCCCTGTAATGGAGGCTAGATTTTTGAGTTGATTTTTCAGGTGCTTTTCTTGATGATACTCAGTCAGAATTTTGTTTTCTTCTTTTGTCACGGCTAATAAACTCTTATATGCTATGCAGAACCGATTTCTTCTGTCCAATCTGATTCTTTAGTGTGTCCACCATGGAGAGGTCACCCTCACTTTCAATCCTCCCTCCTTGTTGCAGTCTGCGGAGCTGCCTCAGTCTGGTTTAAGCTATCACTCATTTCCAAGGCAATAGCACATTCTTCATTGCAAGGTCAGCTTCATCTCTTCCTGGCTTGCCAACTTATTTGAACAGATGAATTCTGAGGGCTACGCTAATATCTACATAACATTGCCTCCCACTGATTTCCTTAAGTACTTCTGTAGCTTATGATGTGCTGCAAATATGTTAGAAACTTCTACCTACCTTCTACCTACCTACCTATGTGTCTACCTATTTGCCTATCTATCTATGGCATTCTTCATGCCATAATCTAACTTCATTATCCCTTCTTTGAACTGAGGGGTTCCGATTTATTCAACCACTATTTGTTGGTTGAGCAAATACCTTTCTATATCTTTGCTTAATTTTTGTCATGTTCAATATCTTATTATTGTGATTTTTACTTAGATGGGGGAGAGGTATGTGACTATACCCCTATCATGTTCAAGATGAGGGCAAACTTTGTATTTTTACAATCACAAAATTATTTTTCTTCTGTTTTCTTCTGCATTCCTTTCCTAACAGTTTTTATCTCTCGTGTGTGTGTGTGCATGATTATGTCTTTTTTTTTGGATGTTTTTTACTGTTTCTCCCGAGCTGAAGTTTTCACATACTTATCATTTGTAATCCCAAGGTTTCTTTCATGACTGCAGTTAGTCTACTCAGAGGCTATCATCTTATTTGTAAAGCAGGAATCCACCTCTCCCCTACAAATGTATCTAAATTGAATTTCATCTGGTATTTTATCACTCATCATTCAGAATGACAAGGACTGTCTGTAATTTTTCACAGTGTACCCTCAACCTTGAATAACTCAGTACTGTCAGCAAATGCTGCCACCTCATTGTTCAACCCTTTTACCAGATCATTTACAAACGTGGAACACCACAGGCACCAACTATTCCTACTTTGTTTCCTATCTTTTAGTAAGTTATTTGTCCCAGCAGCACCGTTTCTTTATCCTTTACATCCTAGCATCTTTATGAGTCTTTAGTGAGCAACTTTTTTGAATGCCTCTGTAAATTTTAGTAGTCTATTACTCTAAGAGTAGACCCTGGCACGTTTCTGTGGCCCATTATCATGTGCTCACCACAGCAGATAGGCGATCTAAGGCATACTTTTCCTGATTTACTATAGAAATGATCAGAAAAATGGTTCACATACACAATTCAAATCCTACTTACTTATAGAAAATGCTCCCTTCCAAATTCTTTAATACTCTATTATTCTATTTTCCAGGAGTTAATTATTTCTAATTGAACTTCTGGATTTATTGCTGGAATTTCTTGCTGATATTATCAAGTCCTGCTAGGTAGTTGGTGACATTAGACAATCATATTAACTCTGTCTATTGCGATCACAATAATCCTAAAGTCCACTGGCAGAATTTAGGAAATAACCAAAAAATCACTCTTGGCTTACCTTGTGATACTAGTGAAAAAGAATGCAAAGATGGTAGAGAAAGAAGCTAAGGAACAGATAAAATTATACAGCAAATCACTGTCGGAGCCCAGCAATCCAGACTGTTGATTTAGTGTTTGGTCAACTGCACAGAATAAACTAATCCAAAGAACCTTTTCTTTTAATCAGTCACTAATACTGGAGGCATATCCTTTTGGTTTCAGTATTTTGAACTCACAAGTTCTATTTGGTACTGTTACTAGCTGCTAACTGACAAGCTTACATGAAACAATTGCCCTAACTACCAGGTTAACTGATATCATCTCATAGTTCTCATCTGCGTGAGCATCAGTTTTGAGAACACTGAAAAGGAGTACTCCATGCATATAGGTGAGAACAAGGATGGAAAGTGTGTTCGAACTGCACGGAAAGCACAAAGAAGGGTGCTCTGCATCCTGCAGAGCTCACCTTTGTTCACTTTTGAAGGTAGAGGTCACAGCTATGATCAGCTTATATGAGAAACCTCATATGTCAGTAGTGACACATTCAAATATGCAATGAGGCATAGGTCGCTCAGCAGGAGGTTTTCAGGAGGATCCTCACCTGAAGTTTTTCTGTTGTTAGTCAGCTGAACAAGTCAGATAAGTGACAAAGTTGAATAAGAACATCCACATTTTTGGAGAGCAGACCTAATTATTTCGTCTTTCCATTCCACTTATATGCTATCTTTTTAGAAAAGTAAAAACCTGTTGTCATAAACTATCTTCCCATATCAGCCACACCTTTTGATCAACTTGAACATTTTACCAAATACAGCATTTACACATGAGCCTTCATGGCTGCTTGCCATCTGAAAGGATCTCAAAGGAAGAATTAGGGAGCAGGAAAATGACATTGTGGAAGTGACCAAAATTTCCTGCCTTAGTTCTATCCTTCTTTAGCCTGAAGCAACCAGAAAGTACCAGAAGTACCAATATTCTACTAATATACTAATATAGCTCATAATTGTGTCCCTCAGCTAAATGGAGGAGTCTTTTAATGTAGATGAGCCTGAGAACTTGAATCACCATTTTTAAATATTATGTAACTGTTGTTATTCTGATGAAAAAACACTGTATTAGATAATTCATTTCACCTTTAAAAAAAATCTTTAAAGTAATTTTTGTTTTTTAAATTATTTTAATAAAGTGAGTATGCTTCCCTGGATGCTTTAAAATAAATACATCCCCAAACTTAGACACTTACGAACAAAAGCATCAAGATGATAATCAAAATTTATCAAGTGGAAAAGAATATGGGCTGTTTTAATTTCATCCATAAACATGCATATATATTTCATGGACCGAAAACTGAGCCTAATTTTGGACTGTTTAATGGCCAAAGAGGGCGATGAATAACCATTAGGCCTGAGACGAACCTCACACCTGGAAAGCTCATACTTAGAAGAAGGATTCCTGCTCGGAATGAAAAATACAGTAATGTTCTTAAGTAAATCAATAGCAGAAAAATAACTCAAGATAATCATGTTGTGTTACTGGCTACATCCTCCCAGAAGTATATTATATTTCTAACAGATATTTAAAGAAGAATAAGAATGAACACAAGTTTAAAGAAAGTTAGTAAAAAAAAGTTAGCATCTCTATAGAGATACTCACAATAAAAATTCTTACCTGTGTGAATGGACAGTAACCCTGAATAAATACTGAAAATAATGAAGAAGATGAAGACTTCAGCTGGAGAAGAAAAGGACATTCAAATTAATTAACTGCTGAGAATTCAATATGAATGCAAATATACTTTTAAATGCCCTATGATTAGCTCATTGAAGAAGCTGTTGTGAGAACAGATTAAGACGACCTAAAAAGCATTTGATATTTTATCCATATCAACATTAAATATCAAACCTATCTAATTATTACCATTAATGTAAACTACAACTTTCGAAGGCTTTTCATTCTTGTACTGTTGAGCAAAATGCAAGTTTAACATTTAGGAACAGGAAGACAGACTGACACATATTTATCCACCATGTGATTCATTCTGCTGTGCCTGCTTCTAGCCATGCTTGTAGCCATGCTTGCAGCCATAGTAGAACTGCATAATGTCACTTTAGATAGTACCTGAGCTCTAATTGATAGCCCTGTTCTTATCTTTGTTTATTTTCATATGTCAGAAAGGGAGAAACATTTATAAAACTTCCAATTGCAGTATATTTTTGTAGGTCAGAGACATAATGTGAAAATGCTTTCACAGTGAATACTTCTGCCTTATCTTCCAAAATCTGTTATGCCAAATATGCCTTTGCAATTGACAGCAATGAATGGACTAGATCCTCTGTGGATATGAATCAATGCAGTTCCATTGATTTCATTTTACTTGACTGATTCATGCCAGCTGAGAATCTGGCTCAAGACTTTAATTGGCTCTAAACAGCAAGGAGAATGAAAAAGTAAAATGAATCAAGCTAGCAAAAGTATTTTCCATCTTTATTTAATACACTAAATCTCACATTCCTTCTCTGGCAGATCTCTGCACAGCCCAGTTAAATGTCTTTTGAACATTGTATTTCAAGCAATTAGAGAACACAAACGTGCAATATCCAGATTGAGTTAAAAGTACCAGAGAGACAGGGAAAACAAAGGCAGAGAGGGAATTTTCTAGCCCAGAACTGCTACTTCTGTGAGAAATTGTCTGGAATTTGCTAATCTTCTCTACTTTAAGCTCCCATAAACACAAAGAAATATGCCAAACGTTGCTTATAATTAAAATTCCTTATGACTTTATATACATGGCAATGGCACACTTAAGCCCAAATTAGCAACCCTTTGTGTATTTGCATGTTTTTATAAAGCCCACCTTAATAGCGAGTGACACAGAGTCCTGGTTACTGCACATGCAGTTCTTAGAAGTCCAAGGTAAAATTAAAGTCTTGCTAAGCCAGAGGTTGAACTAAACATAAAGAGAGGACCTTAGTAACTGTGAAGCAAAACATACAGAAAAAGAATTATCAGTGCCCATTTACACAAAATCCATGAGATCATGTCAAAGTCCATGATTCCCGTCCACCGTGGCTTGTCTAAAGCCACCAGGAAAGGTTCTAATAGAGTTAAGAACACCACATAAACCACAAGCCTTCCCTCCAGTCAGAGTTTAACAGGGGAGAAGTTGGTACAAGGTGGTATGACGTAACAATTGGAGACCCAAATCTTCCACGTTATGGATGGTGGACCTAAGGGAGTCTGAAGAATGTAGACCCTTAAACACATACAATCCTGCTATAGGAAAATTGCTTTCCAGCAAGTAGAGCTATTGAAGTCTGAAAAAAAGAAGTAGTCCTAGTCAACAAGAGTCAACACTAATTCTAACAAGACTTCATTCAAACTGACTACCAGAGCATCTTTAACATATTTATTTCAATTACTTTATTCAAGTTTGTGTGAATCAGAGATTTTTCTCTACCTGAGGCTTGTGAGTGGAGGTTCATGTAAACCTTGAATCATGAGAAATGGAAGATTCCAGATGCCTTCTCTCCTCTGACTAATATTACAGCTTCTTTTCCTTCCTCTTAGAGCACTGTTCCTGACTTCCAAAAGAAATGACTTCCTTCCTGACCTGGCATGCAGCCAGGTTGATGTGAGCTGATCGTGGATCTGGCCCCATGTTCTCAATACTGTTCAATTTTAAAGCCTAAACCATGAGTCATCCACAACATAACCATAAACAACAAACCAGCCCTTGCTTTCAACAAATTTTTCCTCCTGTAGAGGTAGCAATTTAAGAAGCATGGAAAGTGTGGTACTGTTTATCAGTGTAGCTCCAACATTCATTCAAGCATATTATTGTGACCTGTAGGCAGGTCACTATTTGCTTCACTACTGCAGACCAATTTTGTATGACTGTTGGAGCATACTAATATTGAAATTTCGCAAACTCTATCTTAAACAACATCACTTGTGCCTGATTGTTTCCAGGCTGTATAACTTAGGAATTTAAATTGTTTACTTGACTTGTTTTGGTGTATTGTCTCTGTGTCCCACATCTGCTATCTTGTCTAAAGAGAATTTACAATCATGACCCTACAGAGTACATTTTAATAATGAAGGGAAAAAATTTCCTTTCCACAGTTATATGAGAATACTCATGAGAATGAGAATACTGAAAATTACTGAAACAGCCCATGAGAATACAGAAAATTCAAAAATTTAATTCTGTAAGAAGAAAGAAGTACATGATACATATAAATGATTTCATCACCTTAAGGAGAATAGCAGAGGTCTTTTATATAGTTGCCACTTTCTTCAGAAGAGACTGTAAGTGCCACTTACTCAGATGCTAGAAACTGATAGTAGTCTTTTGATTAAACAGAACATATCTGGTTTATGTTTATTCCATCAAGTTTTAGAAAGATAAACTAGGTATAGAGGAGTGAAAGAGAACTTCTGAGTAAGTCCAGTTTCCTCCAAATGCAGGTGCCATGAGAAGAATATATATTTAAAAAATCTTTAAAATATCAGAGATATTTCTCTTTACTCCATACTATATGAGGTTATATTTTAGATTATGATTTCACTTCTAAGAGGTATACAAAGGGTTAATAAATGACTAGAAGAACTTTAAAGAAATGGGTAACGAATTGAAATACATTTTATGCAATCCAACAGCTTGATTGATTGGCTCTTATAACATTCTGTATTGTCATTTATTGATGTGCTTATAACTACGACGTGGCCCAAATCTATAAAACATTTACGGTCACTATCAATCATTTATTAACCCTTTACATATGTTTTATTAATAGAACCTTAATGTAAAGCTGAGTTAATATTCTATAAAACTCTTTGGGGGAGATCCAACTCTATCAGATGTTATGGAATAAGAAATTATGATATACTGTGTAGGACTAGTTCTAAAGGAATATTGAAATTCTCTTACCACTTCCTACTTTCTTAAAAACATTGGAGGACCAATGAAGACACAGAGGCTGAATTCTACAACAATAAAAATCTGAGAAGAGCATTCTCCAAACTAGACGAGTTACAGTTCTGCACATTGAAATAAAGGGAAAGTGGGTAGCCTCCCTGCAGACCATATTTAAGGCTCTCCATCCTAGGCTAATGAGATCTCCTAAACATTTTTGAGACTCAAGCACTGCTGAAGACACCATCACATACAAAAAAAACCTAGCTGGCTAGTGAAACAGATGTTTCTTTAAGAAATTTCCTTTATCACAGAATTGCTGAGCAGCTGAAGTGAGAAGAAATCTTCTAGCCCAGCTGTTTGCTCAAGGTAGGGTCACCTAGAGTAAATTGCTCAGGTCTATGTCCAGTCTGGTTTTGAATATCTCCAAAGACGAGGACTCCACAGACTCCCTGAGCAGCCTGTTCTTGTGATCAACCATTCTTACAGTATATTTTTCCATATATTTAAATGAAATATCCTGTATTTCAGTTTGTTCCCATTATCTCCTGTCCTTTCATTGGACACCATCGAGAAAAGTCTGCCTCTGTCTTCTTTACTCATCCCACCATCAGATATTTATAGCTGTGGCTGTACGTGTAGCTGTAGCTGAGCAGGAGTCAGAGGTTTTAGAGCTCCATATGAGGATCCAGCAAAGCTTGAACTGGAGCCTGCAGTCTTCTGAGGACTAAGTTTTCAAAGGTCTGTGCAGTCTGAATGAAACCTTTTGATTTACCATTCATCATGATGGCCTGGTCAAATACCACATCTTAAATGTTCACAACCAAGTCACATTTGAATGGCTTTCCACCCACTGCTCTTCCAAAGTCTGTTTTCAGCTCTTCACTATGACATACCACCATTTCCTTAGTTCCAATGAAGAACATGCAAAAACAAATTGCAAGGACCAGAGGTGGAAATGTAGTACAGAACAACCTAGACAATAAACTCTGCATGGGCCCAACCATGAACAATGGGTCAAATAGGGTCATGAATCTTAAAGATCCTGGCTGTCCAGCATGCCAAGTCTGTGCTATGGAATAGGAATTGTTACTTTAGTATGACTTTCTGGACAGGTCTGAAAATAGTTAACCAGGTAACAGCATTTGCCTAAATAAATCTGTTTTTAGAAGACCAAGAGATTTTGAAACAATTCTGAACAACAACCCATTTGCCTGGTGATTGGTCTATAATTGTTTCTTCTGCACTATGCAGTACAAAACCCTAAGAGGACCCTTTGAGAAAAAAAAATGGATTACTTTTATTAACATATTAACCATTGAGCAAAAATAAGCATTAAATGCTGCCTGTATCTAGCCAATATTATGTGGTGAGGATACCCAATTTCTCCTTCTCTGTGTCCAGAAGGCTTCCTACTAGACTGCTATTGAATATGCAGGGCAGGGATTTATTTTCATACATTTTAAATTAAATTGGATTAAAAGCTGCAGTCTTGAGCCAGTGTTCAAGTTTGTCTTCTTTTCCCTGATGTGTCTGTGGTGATAGTAATGCCAAGTGAGAACAATCATACCCTGGTAAAACATCAGTGAGCTGTTTGCCTCATGCTGACAACTTTAATAACAGCCAACCACTCCATAGATTGTCACAGCAAGAAAAGGGCAGAGAGTTTTTCAGATTTTTCTTTGTACTCATGCTGCCAGATGGATACAACATGACAGCAGTTCAGATACATATATACAGGGCTAAGTAGCTGCAGGTAGGTATAAAGCAGATAACAAGAGATGACGGGAGTATGCAGATATGTGTTGGGAGAGACAGGTTTAAGTCACAAGAAAAGCTGACTAGTACTTGCTTCAGTCATTAAATGGATTTCTTCTTGGAGCTTCTTCTCTTCCTTCATCTTTTCTGCTGGACTTTCTGTTTGCTGATCAAACAAATTATTAGAAACAAATGAACTGCCAGGAGACTAAATAGCAGGACAGCACCCTAAACCCAAGTCACACTTTATTATCTGCCTTGTCTCTTCTCCCCAGCCTCCCCTGCTGCTATCACCACCACTGGCTCCTGTATTTGATGAGAGTGTCTGACAGGAAGCATTGCCCATTCAGCACACAATTTATTACTCGCAGAAAGGCTACCGTTATATAGTCAGCCATGTCAGATTATCATTTTAATAATCAGAATCAAAGTGATCTGTCAGGCCAGGGCAGCCTTTTTTACTGTGCAAGTTTTCACCTTACTGCTTATTCCTTCTCAACTCCTATCTAAGCAGTAGCAATAAACATCTGAGAAGGAAAGGGAACCGTTTGTGTCCAATACTCTTGTCACCAGCCACATGAATTAAAGCAATATCCCCAAGCTACCGCATGGTATTTATTTGAGGGCCAGAGAGGAATTCTATTTTGAGAGAACATTAGAATGTAAATGGAGGTGAAAGTCTTTATTTCTCCCTTTCTCTTTTGGAGAACGAGTCAAAGACATTGTTCAGTGCTTCAAAGCTAACAATAAAGACCGTCTTCTTATTCAAGTTGCAATGTTCAGTGCTTTTGTTCTCCAAATCTATTTTACCACGTGGAAAAGCTTTCTGAGGAGTTAATATACACTGTACAAGAATTGTCTCCTTATAAAAGAATTCCCATAGTCTAAAAATAGTGACAGCTTTGTTACACGCATTTAAAATTTTGTCTGATGTTGGGATCAAAGTTTGCAACTACCAAACTAAAAATCATTCACAATTATAGATAGCTCTAGCCTATGAGCAATTTTGTTACATGTTAGCATATCTAATTCAATGTAAGCATAACACACAATTGGTGAAAGATTACATCTGCCTTTTTCCTAGGTCATAACAATATAACAATATTATAATGCAATACATTACTAATACATTATTATATATAAATTCATATGACTTGTGCATTGGAATCACTTCCATGTCATAGAATCATAGAATCATAGAATGCTTAAGGTTGGAAGGGACCTCAGAGGTCATCGAGTCCAACCCCCCTGCAC
>JAVCKT010024414.1:13561-37061 GCA_032273925.1 Rhynchotus rufescens | reverse complement strand
TGTTCTGGTTTTTTTTTGAAGCAGATTTTTTTTCTGTTTTAATACACTTAAAATTCTTATTTCTGGCTATTTAACTTCCTGATAAAGAGCTCCATGTATTAAATAGCTCCATGTATTAAATAGCTGCATGTATGCACTTTTCCTACTATTGCAATAAATGATTTAACTTCTTTTTAGACAACCTCAGTGAGTCCAGGGACAGCGTGTGTCTGATAGGATCCCATCAGAGTCAAGTCAGCTAAGCTGAATTACCCTATTGCAAGCTAAGTGGGTGTGCACAGACAACTGGATAACAATGCTGCTCCTCAACTAAAAAGAGGCTTTTAAGATGATCTTTTGATTCCAAAATCTGAAAGAATGGTTTCACAAGGGTGTCTTGGGTGCTGTTAGATATGCAAATTATTGTCATGAAGACTTTATTCCCTGGGTATAGATTTTATGAGCCTTTGTACTTGTCCTTTGATAGCTTGCAAAGGACGTTGTACCCTGAGTAAAGATTCATTTTCAGTTATTGTCCACATGAACAGAAATTGTGAGAGTTACCTTAACTACTCAGCTTGACCTTGACAGTGTTAATAGTATTTATAAGTGTAATATGGAGAGAAAACTCAAAGTTGTACAGCAAAAGCAAGTTTCATGATTGTCCCATCTCCTCATCTTAATTTGGAAACTTCTTAAAAAACAAGCCAAACTCTGTAGTTCTGTGCTGAAGTTTTTCTCTTCAGCACAAAAATTCAGATTGTAAAGTCTGAAACTACTTCCCTTCAAACATGTAACTCTTCTGTAACTATCACTAACCCTGTGGAGCTCCACAGAAGTAGAAGTCCTATTTTCAGAAAAAAAATTAATCCTGTTAAATTAATTAATCCATGAAGCTTAACTGCTCCATGGAAAAGGTAGCCACCAGGCTGTTGACCCCCGAAGACGTTTGTGTTGCGTGGCTGTTGTGCAGCCAGGGAAGGTCGCTTCGGCAAGGCAAAGTTGGGCTCCCCTTAGCCTTATAGCGCTGCTTGAGCGCAGCCTTTGGCTCTGCTTTCCAGCCTTGGGTTTCCCTAAAACGGTTTGCCCTCATCCTTCCCACCTTTTTGCCGTCGGCCCCCTTGGCAGCGGCTGCTGTTGGCAGCAAAGGGAGGCTCTGTGCTTGTGTTTCCTTCGCCGCCGGTCGCGGCGGTGCTCGGTGCCTCGCCGAGCCGAGGCGGCCTCCAGGCGAAGGCCGTCCTTGCCCGGGCCTGCTCGGCTGAACCCTGATCTGTGGCTTTTTTCTTTCTGTCACGCTCCTCTGCCACGTGTAGCTTTCTGTGCTGAGGTTTTTCATACGCTAGAGCTGTTTTGGATGCAGGTGAAGGGTTTCGCTCCATCTGGACTGATTCCTTAGACCCTTTTCTGAGAGGAATACTTGCAGGGGAAAAGGAGTAGAGATCTCGCTAAGAAAGTGAGAAATTAATAAAATCTTTGCTTAGACAGTTTGAGCTTTTGGAATAGCAGTTACCACATTTGTGCCTCCCTAGGAAGTACCTATAAAACATCTGCATATTTTCTGAAGACGATGCAAGATTAGGGTGTGCTGTTCTGTCAGCTTGGATCTGTGGCTGATGCTTTGAGTGATTTCTTATTATTGAGATGTGCTCAAAGGTTCAAGATAGGTCCACAAAAGTTCAACGGGCTGTAACATAGAGGTGAGGTTTAAAGTTTCCTGATGTGGTATAAACCAATCCAGGAACTGGTTAACCCTGACAGTTTATATTTTTAGATGCATCCTTGCCCTCACACTTACGATGTTATTCTTGTCCTAGTAGGTTCTGTAAAGGGAGTGCTGGACATGTCCTGCTTATTTCCTTCCCTGCCATCTCACCTTGTCCTTCTTCACTTGTTATAGTAGCAACACGTGTGGTTTCTGAGTAAATAGGATATTTGCCTAAAGCTTTGCAGAAAGATTTTACAATTGCAAAATGAGGATGATGGTAATGTATGGCAAGTGTATGTCGAATGCTACAAGGCCAGTCTTGGACACCTGGGAGCATTCCAGAATAACAAGGAGAGGAAAAAAAGGGAGGAGGGGAAAAGGGAGAAAAAAATCAAAACTGTTTTAAAAACCCTGAGTATGTTGTTTGGCCAGTGTGAATCGGCAGCGGCCTGATAAGAGGTGATGGATGTGACATGGGAAGGAGGCACATGCTGCTGGGGCCTGGGCAAAATAAGGTGGCATCTCATATTTTGCCAAGGGGCTTTTCAGACTGGCTCCTGGATCCTACCTCTCTCCGTCCCAGCACAAAAACTAACGCCAGCTGTGGAGGGAGCGCTGTGTCCTACTGATAAATGGGCCTACTGGTCCTGTTAAGATACTCCAAACAGGCAGAAATTGTTGCAAATCGCTGAGAAATGGGATTTGGCCTCACACGAGCTAGAAAGGGGAAGATCAGTTTGATCCCCAGAGGACCAGGTGTCCTCAGCAAAGGCTCGAAACAGCCTCCCAGCAGCGACTGCGGCCCACGAGGTGCCTTCCCAAACTGATAGCTGTGTGTGGAGGTAGCTGATAAGCCAAGAAGCGGGAGCCTGGTGAGACGCCGTGGTTATTCCGAGTGAAGGGATGCTATTGTCGTGCCGGGAGGGCTGTTTTCCCTGCTTGGTGTTTCGGGGGAAGCCTCTGGAATGCTTTTGTGCTGAGCCTGGTTCCCTGTAGCGGGACGGGTTCCCGTCTGCCGTGACCTTGTCCGCGCAGGCCAGGCCCGCGTGAGGTTTGCTGTGGAAGTGGCCTCTTGCCGTGACAGAACGGGCTGTTCTGCACCCAGCGGTGCTCAGAAGGCATTGAAAGTTGTGCCCGGGCGTTGAGTCACCGTGTCCCACGGCAGAGCCCTCCTCCCATCGGCGGAGAATCCCGTGCGGATTGTTTTCGAGCTTAGTCACACATTTAAAGACACGTGTTTTCAGGGTCCTGAAGGAAAAGGAACAAAATATTCACATTTTAGAATGAAATTGGATTTTTTTTTCTTTTTTTTTTTTTTAACATTTCTTCAGTTCGGTGTGTCTGGAAGCACAGATTTCTGGTTTCAGCGTTTGTGTGCTGGCTCTGTAGGTGCTGAGGGAATAAGTGCCCAGGCTGAGGGGTTGTGTTTGAGTGCCTGGATTCACACACATTGCCCAGTCAGGGGGCAGAAATTTGTATATTCAACACACTGTAAACATGTTGATTTAGCCGTCATTGTTCCCCCATTCTCTTCTGAATTTATGAGGTGTTTTGCAGTTGAAGACTCAAATTCAGCCTCTCCAGCCTCTCGGATGGGATCCAGCACACTACTTCTCAAAGGGGAGGGAAAATAGGAAAGAAAACGGGGCACTCTGTCAACAAAAGAACAAATTCCAGGGCTTAGTTTTTCATACCTGAACACCTGTATGCATGAGGTGCTGTGTGCTTTGAATTAGGAACATTACCCAATTCCTTATGAAATAAGGTCCTCTCCTTTACCCACAACAGAGCTTTTCCATTTGTCACTGGAAACATCTGATATCAAGGCTATTTTGTAGACCCTGC
Source organism: Rhynchotus rufescens (assembly GCA_032273925.1). NCBI lineage: Eukaryota > Metazoa > Chordata > Aves > Tinamiformes > Tinamidae > Rhynchotus > Rhynchotus rufescens. The sequence goes on along the minus strand of JAVCKT010024414.1, from coordinate 33,532 downwards.
TGTGAGTCTCTTTTAGTTGGTTGAATTGATCAATGATATAAAAGTAATTTACACAGCACTTTGGTTTCCCTGAAAATGTAGTTAGAGCCTTTTTGGCCTTGACATTTCAACTTGAAAAGAAATGCAGTGTTTTTCGGTTCTTTATACAAAGAGGAGCAAATTCTTGCTACTTCTGCACCAAATAGAAAAAAATCCACTATTAGAAAAGTCTTTGCTACGTATTCTGTTCTGATAGATTATTTTCTCAACCATTTAGTTTGAAAAGACATCATTAATTGAAGTTCAGAGTAGCTCATTTAAATCCCAATTGACTATCTGTCAAGGTAGCCAGGAAAATATTAGAAATGAAAATGTTAAATGCTTCCTCTCTAAGGTCAATGGTTGGAAATAAGACTTCAAACCAAGATCTTCAGCATCTTTCAGGAGTAAACTTCCCCAGCCTCTAGAGAAAAAAATAATTAAGCACTTTGTTCATGTTTAATGAAGCTGACAGAGCACAGAGAGAAATAAATCTGTTTTAGACCTGATTTACTTTCCATGATAACTAAGAATATGCTTTGAAAGTGACCATTTAATAAACACAATTGAAGCTCTTGGAAAGTGCCCAACATTTTGATTATTTTACCATTAAATTAGGGTCATTTTAATTGATAACTCTCAAACTCTACCATTTTCTTTCAAAAAGGAGAAGATAAAATGCCCCTTTCAAGGTAGTTCAATGCCTTGTACCTAAATACCTACAAGGAGCATTCTCTGTGTGCGTAGACTTCTGATTTTTTTCACCTTTTTAAGCACAAAGAGGCTACCCTGGCTGTTTAGATCCCTCTCTCTCTTTTTGTTTCTTTCTTTCTTCCTTTCCCCCAGATTATCATTACTGTTTCTGGAGCACAAATTAGTTGAAGCAGAACATCCTAAACGTGTCCATGAGCAGTCGATAGTGATACCTGCAGATCTTACTAGCAGTGCGGTGCAGCATTACCTCCTTGGCATCCAAGAAGCTAAAAAACAGAGGGAATATTATCAAATGGTTAACTTTGTGTACAGAGAACCGCGAGAGTTGCTCCAGGGTGATGTGTTTAGGAGCAGTAGTGGTTCACTTTATTAAAATTTAGAAAGCTTTGTTTATTTGAAAGCATCTGATCTAAAATGCCCCTCTCAGATCTCAGTATGTTGGAGTCATTGTTGATGCTGTCGGAAAAGAAGTGAAGAAAAAAATAAAGCTATCTCTTTTAAAACCCATGAAGCTGCCAAATATTTTTCCCCTTAGGAAGATCTGTTTCAAAGGGCAATGTATTGAGTTTGCCAGTCCTTCGCTGAGAGGTGGGGAAAGAACTAAGCTAAAGAGTTTTCATCATGTAAAAATTCTTTTAAAAAAGGTATTATTGAAGCAATATGTTTTAAAAATTATAATTTTCCTTTCTGAAATTTATTTTATGTGGATGTAGAATTAAAATAATAAATGCAAAAAAAAAAAAAGAAAAAAATCCAGTTGCCAATTTCATAAGATTTTCATTCATCTCAGTTGAAAATTCTGTTCAGTAAATGTTATTTTAGCTACAGCAGATCTGAATGAATTTGCAAATGGCCAGAAGTAAATCCTACGTTTCTTTTGTGTTTTCCAGGGTGTGCAGACTTGCATCTTCTGGATATGCTGACACCTACTGAAAGAAAAAGGCAGGGATATATCCACGAGCTCATCGTCACTGAGGAGAACTATGTCAATGATCTGCAGTTGGTCACGGAGGTAAACATGCACAGCAGCTTTAGAATCAGCTTTTATTCACTTGTCTCTCTAAAGTAAATTAGAGCCATAAGTTCACTATGGGAAGTGATTCTTTCTCTGATACTCTGAAGCTGTGCCAGCTTCACAGTAACGCTCAGTTATTCTTTCTGTCTTTTTTTTTTCTTACTGTTACAAGGAACATGTCTTATGTGGAGAAAAACAACAAAAAAGGAATGCATACAGGCAAATGGAGGAGTTTTTTGTGGCAAAATGGCCAAATGAAACACTATCAGAAAAAGCAGAACTACTGTAAGGGAGTCCAAGTTCAAATATTCTTTCAATTGCAATATTAAAGAAAACCTGGGATATTTTGCAGGAGACCTTTGGCTAAAATACTGGTGGTTAAAAGAGATTGTCCGCAACACAAGTGACACTACCAACACACATTTAGTTTGTGCTCTTTTAAAGCAATATCCTGCTCACGAGCACATTAATGGGATGTGCTAGGGATCTCTGGGGCACAGTACGTGGTTGAAGTTTGTTCCAGTACGTGTCAGGTGCGGCCCTGTGGTAAAATTTTCACACTCCCAAGCTAAGAAAGTGAGCGTCAATGTCTGTCACTTTGAATGTATTTAACATTTGCTTTCTAAATTGCTTATTTTTCTCAATCTATAGATCTTCCAGAAACCACTAATGGAATCTGAGCTGCTAACGGAAAAAGAAGTTGCTATGATTTTTGTTAACTGGAAGGAGCTGATTATGTGCAATATTAAACTACTGAAGTAAGTTTCCCCCCCCATCCTTAGCAATAAGAAAACTGTGGGTCTCTTGTCTGGTGTGGTCACTTCCAGTAACTGAGCTGCTAATTTTTGTTGAACTTTTAAGGAGTTTAGCACTTTGAAAAGCCTCTTCTTTTGTAAAATGTCCTTGAAAAGTGACCCGCAAGCTCAGAAGTTATGACAGGGATAGGAAAATCACAGGCAGCTCAATGACCTCCTTTCCTTAGGAAACCAGGCTAAAAATTAAAAGTAGCTTTGGGCATGAAGTAGTGGGAAAGTTTCCATCCTTGATTCAAGAGCGTATCCAAAATCTCTTTCTAAACTAATGATCAAGGAACTGGCATTCTCATCTGGCTTTGTGTCAAGTTAATTTCCAAGAATACTTTGACCACAAGAGGAGAAAATGATGTTGGCTGAGAGGGCAGTCCTGATTACTGTATTCTTACAATATACAATAAATCTTGTGGCTGATCTTCTATTATTCAGGGCCCTCTTTCTTTCAGTAATGGGTAAGAATCGGATTGCTTATCTCATAAATCAGGAATCATTCATTAGTGGTCTAGTTACTCATAAACCACACGTGACCTTTCCCCGTTCAGGGCACTGCGTGTGCGCAAGAAGATGTCTGGGGAGAAGATGCCCGTGAAGATGATCGGGGACATCCTGACCGCCCAGCTGCCCCACATGCAGCCTTACATTCGCTTCTGCAGCTGCCAGCTCAATGGGGCGGCCCTCATCCAGCAGAAAACTGACGAAGTCCCAGAGTTCAAGGAGTTTGTTAAAGTAAGAGAAGGAGCAGTCACCATCAGTTTTATACACTGTGCACCGTTTTGCTGCTTTCTGAAACATGGTCTTAGAATAGTCACAGAATCACGGAATGGTTGAGGTTGGAAGGGACCTGTAGAGATCATCTAGTCCAACCCCCTGCTCCAGCAGGGACACCCAGAGCATAGCGCTGCATTTGGGCTAGAATGAACTTAAGCAATCATTAAAATAATACTTTTTTTTTTCCTTTCAAGACCAATAATGCCATAAAATGCTTAATTTTAGTTTTGTAATGTTCTTGCAATAACATGCTGGTACCCAAGTAAATAACTTGGTAAGAAGAGGCCTTTATCCTGGACCTACGAGACAGATGAAGGATATTCGTAAAAAAAAAAAAAAATTAAATCTGCTATTCTGAGATTGTTTGTGATCTAAGAACAAGTTTAGCTGAAGCATTTGTTGTCTTGCCTATTCCCTTCTTAGAGGAGCTTATTTTGCAGTGTTTTAAACAAACTAACTAACACCATTTTACCTCTCTAATGTTTCAGAGGTTAGCAATGGATCCTCGCTGTAAAGGAATGCCACTGTCAAGTTTTCTACTAAAGCCTATGCAACGGGTAACAAGATACCCACTAATAATTAAAAATGTACGTTCTTTTGCAAAGATGACGGTTTGATGCTGCTTTGCTTTGTAGCTTAATTACAGGGCAGTTTCCCGTCTGTGTCAAGCGTTGTCAGTGTCAGATTTCTGAGGTGGGAATGAGGGCTACCCTTTTATCTCAATCACATTTGAGCAAATTGCAATAACTCACCAGTCTTCAACTAAAAGACCCTGGATTTCTCTTACAAATGGAAGTGAGAAATGCACAGAGACAGCCAGAAGGCAGTAAAAGCGGGTTGAAAAGTTCCAAATTCAGAAAACAGGAGTGATGGATTAATCTTGCACTTGTCTTAGGCTTCTGCCTAAGACATGGTGCTGTTCCCTTCCTGGAGTCTTGCAAATGGCAGTCAGTTTGCCACCCTGGTTGCCAGGCTGTTGCAAGTTACATTTCTGCACAACTTATGTTACTGGATAAATAACAGCCCTTTTCTAACTTCCACTGGTTGCCTAACACACACTGAATAATATTAGTGAACTTGGCCCCAGACTTTCACAGGAAAGAATCCAATTCCAAATTGGATGTTGGCACTTAGAGGCTCCTTTATCCGTCCTGGATGTATTTCTTCTATATGACCTGAATTGGCATGCTTATGTCAGAAGTGTGAGCTCTGTACTAAGGTAAAAGTAATCTTAAATTTAATTTAAGATTTAATAGATTTAAAAGATTTAAAAAGATTTAAATTTAATAAAGCATTTTTTACGGATGTAAAATACCTGCAAACACCTGAATTAATTTGTACTGTTCACAGCCAAGCCGTATTTTTTTTTCCTGTTTTCCATGTATGTCAAGTGGGAAAAAATTGGATTAGCCATCTCTGATAAAAATAAAGAAACCACCAAGAGCAGAAGATTATAGTTTTAAGTACAGACAACAGAAGAGGTCAATGTGTTTTATTCACCTGCAGATAATAGAGAACACTCCCGAAAGCCACCCTGACCACAGTCACCTGAAGCACGCGCTGGAGAAGGCCGAAGAGCTCTGTTCCCAGGTCAACGAAGGAGTGCGGGAGAAGGAGAACTCGGACCGGCTGGAGTGGATCCAGGCTCACGTGCAGTGCGAAGGCCTCTCGGAGGTGAGCGGCGTGCAGGCACTGCCACCACAGGACGGGATTTTGGGTGGCATCCTTCGTGGGCTGCCTTGCAGGCATGCACCTTGTTTCACTGCTCGCGTTAACTGCTTTCTGTTTGGTAAATACTGCTTTTGTTTCCTGGCTTTGGACAGCTGGCAGATTAAATGCTGCAGTTTTCAAATGCAACCTTCCAGTTTCATAGCTCCGGACAATGCAGCCTTTATTGTCCAGCTGTTGGCTCATCCTAAAGTTAGACCTGGCCATCCTGAAGTGCATTCAAAGCCGTCACAGAAAATATGCTTTGTCATAAGACTGGGCATTGAAAACTCAAAAATACTGACCAAGTCTCTCTCTGGAATTTAATGTCAGACTTTAAAAGTCACTTTACCTATGACTGTGGGTTATTTTATAATAGACCGTAGAAAACTTCTCTAGTGAGAGTGCTATAAAAATATTGTGTTGGCGTGTGCTGAGAGAGGACGAAGGACATTTTTTATGGCCTCCCTGTTATTGCTAAGGTTAAGAAGCAGACGGAACATAACTTGATTTGAAATTGTTTTTGGTTCTAGAAGTTAAAGAAAAAAAGGGTTAGTTTATAAACTGAAAAAAAAATCATTTTATGAAATCTAACCTTTTCAAGGAACGAAAACATGCAAGATATTTCAGAAGGGTGAAGGTCACTGTCAGCTGTGCTTTGAGCCTAAGTGCTGCCCAAAGTGAGAAGGATTTAGCTTCATTTGGGTTCTGTACATGAGGTCTAAAGTCATGTCAGACAACAAAAGTATTGCTGGAAAACCAAAAATCTTGCTTGAAAGACCAACTACCTGCCTCTTTGCTGTCATGATAATGCGAGTAAAGCCTGGCATCCGTGGCATGGAGTGGTCAGGCTCAGGCCTTACCCCAGTCCTCTGGCTTAGATGTTTCTAATCTACGAAAGGAACCACTCCAGATCTAGCTGCTCAGCCAGCTAGGATGGCAAGAACCACGCAACCCTGGCCAGTAGAGATAAGCCTAAAAATGACACTTTACCCAATGCTAATCCTACTACTGATCTGATGATGACCTCCAGATGAGTCGTAAATTCTTCCCCTCCCAGCCACTGATCAACAGCTGTTCTGTAATCCCAGGTACTGGAGTATGCAAAGACAGGTTATCTGGGAATCCTTTAGTATGCTTTAATGGGTAAAATCCGGATACTGGGAGCAAAAGCACTTGCTAATTCATGTAATCCACATTGAGAAAGCTTAGCGTGTGGAGAAGCTGTTTGCCTAAGTCCTGCTAGTGCAGGACAAGTCATCGTCGGCTCAGTGCCACTCAGGGAGATGCATGTTTGTGGCAGAGAGCTGCAAAGGGAGGCTCAGGTGCTTTTGGCTTCTCTCTGATGCTCCAGGTCTTGCCCCGTGCACCTCATGGGCTGCCGTGCAGTTAATTTTGTTTAGCTTTCCTGTAACTTGCACTGCTTCTCATATGCAAGACAGAGACATTGCTCGTCATCCCCGTGGCACGAGTTAAAACCAACGTTAGGACTCAAAACTGTATTTGATCTCTTTCAGGGGAACCTCGATTGTTTTACTTTATACAGTGCGTTGTTGTTCTTCTTCTACTTTTCGCAGCAACTCGTATTTAATTCTGTTACAAACTGCTTGGGACCACGCAAGTTTCTACACAGTGGGAAACTCTATAAAGCCAAGAGTAACAAGGAACTGTATGGCTTTCTGTTCAACGATTTCCTCCTCCTGACTCAGATCATAAAACCTCTTGGCTCTTCTGGCACAGACAAGGTCTTCAGCCCCAAGTCGAACCTTCAGTATAAAATGTACAAAACTGTAAGTGCCCCTCTTAAATGGTGACCTAGATCTTTGTATTCACAGCAGGTGCTTGTATAAGAGAAGGAGGAAAGGTTTGGTGTATGCTAGGGACTCCAGGGACCAGTGGTGAATAAAGTGGCTTTGGTTTTAGCTAGATAGGAAAATGTGGTGTTGAATCTTTCCCAGAGCAACCTCTTGAGCAGTGGGTATGGGGGAGTGATGTGGGCAAAGGGGCAGGTTGTGATGCTCTGCAGGGCACCCTCTCACTTCAGGAGATCTTTCATAATAAGCAACTTCAGAAAATGGCAGATGTGAAGAAAGGTGAGAAGCAGAAAGAAGGGAAAAAAGAAATAAAAAAAGATATTCTAGGCACAAGGGAAATCTGTTGTGTTTGCTCTGTGTTGAATGTGTCTGCTTGGCTATTGTGCTATAGAACTGTGGTTTTGCCTAATGTTTTGCAGCCCATTTTCCTAAATGAAGTACTAGTAAAATTACCCACAGACCCCTCTGGAGATGAGCCCATCTTCCATATCTCCCACATTGACAGAGTCTATACACTTCGGGCTGAAAGCATTAATGAAAGGTAAGTACCTGCACAGGCCACATTAATACTGGTTTGGGGAAGTCTGGTGCAAATGTATGTGATATGCAGATGCATAGTGATCTCCATGGAAACCTTTACAAAGCAGTCTGTCACAAGACTATCTGGAGAATTCCCTATGCCTGAGAATACGATGAGATTTTATTATATGGAAAGGAGGGAGAAATAATGAGGATTCCCAGATTCCAGTAAGATCAACACTGAAATAGTTAAGAGGACTGATATTTATGGAACATTTTATGCAAGCATAAGGAAGCCAAAAGATGAAACCCTATCTTCCCCTGTTAACAACCATCTGTTATGGTGCCAGTGCAAATGTTTGTTTGGCTCTGTATTGAATGAGATTCAGGAAGAGGTCAAAATGAAAACTTCAAGCAAAAACCTAGCAAAGAAAACCTGGCTAGTTTTAACCTGGCTCAGTTTAGACTGGAACAGTCAAAAGAATGACAAGCCCCAAACTTTACTTTGTGATAATGTCCTTGGCAAGCTCAGGAAGACAAGATTACATGAAACCATTAGAAAGGTGCACATAAGATACTTAGTTTAGACTAATATTTTGGTCACTTTGCTGCCCCTGACAATTCTGATGCATGGCCACAAACTGAGGCACCAAAAGTTCCACGGGAACTTAAAGAAAAATTTCTTGACAGTGAGGGTGACAGAGCCCTGGAACAGGCTGCCCAGAGAGGTTGTGGAGTCTCCTTCTCTGGAGATCTTTAAAAACCACTTGGACGCAGCCCTGTACCCCGTGCTCTGGGTGACCCTGGGTGTGCAGGGGGGTTGGACTGGATGATCTCTAGAGGTCACTGCCAGCCTTAAGGACTGGGTGTTTCTATAAAAACCAGAGCAGAAGGTCTCTGCGCCCTGTGTGCCCAGCAGCGTGTGCGATCTGGCCTCGGTGTCACTTCTGCGTGTAAGTTCTCTTGCAGAGGTCGTACTTTTGTGAATGCCTCTCATCCGCAAAACGCCTTGTCCTACTTTTGCCTCTGCCACAGAACAGCATCGGGGCCGACCCCTACCCACTACCTGATGCCCAGAGCATCCACAGTGCTCTGTTGCCCTTTAGCCTCAGGTCTGGTGCCCGGGTCACAGCAATGCAGCAGGGAGACGTTCTGTATGAGGCCACCCACTGCAGGAGCCCGAAACGCCTGAGCCCAGCGCCACCTCCATCCCACCTGCCTTTAGGCTGATGGGCAAGGTGCTTGTGGTGGACTAGTGGGCAGCACCAGGGCAAGAGTCATCTGGATCTTTGAGTCCTGGAATGCCCTCTGGAGCTGCCTTCCCTTCTCCGTTCACCATGGAGAGGAGCCCTGGACATGCTCTCCTCCTGCGGGTGCTTTGGGCAAATGTCTTTGCAACTGTTGACTTTGACTTGTGGCAGCATTGCTGGTTAAATAAATGTGAAAACTCAGGTGAGAGGTGCTTCTCAGCTTTTATTATTTGCTTGTTCTTAATGATAAACAACAGGAATAAAAAAAAAATAGCATCAATGAATGATTAATTTGCCCATTTAATCTCAAAAAGGTTTAATCTCAAAAAGGTTTGCATGATCGTAGCCTAATTTGGTTAGTCCTTGATACACTTCTAAAGCTGCCATTTACCTAACTGGCCTGCAAGACAGAATTGGCCATGGGTGTTCTGCTCTCTCAAAAATCCTAATGCAAATGGCATTTTGCAATGTTTTTTCTTTTCCTCCGAAGGACTGCCTGGGTTCAGAAAATTAAAGCTGCTTCAGAACTTTACATAGAGACGGAAAAGAAGAAGAGGGAAAAGGCCTACTTAGGTATGGCAAGGGATGCAGGGGTTCTCCTCTCCTGTAGCAATGCCCACAGGCAGGAAAATATCAAGTGACTTTGGTCTCTCCTCTTCTGTTTAACCACAGTTCGCTCACAGAGAGCAACAGGCATTGGGAGGTTGATGGTGAATATTGTTGAAGGCATTGAACTAAAACCTTGCAGATCCCATGGTAAGAGCCTTTCTTTCATTCAAGGATTTTTTGTAATATGCTCTATGAAGAAGACGTTCACTTTTGTTAAAACAACTCTAAGGGACTTTCTGTCCAAAAAACGGGTTTTGTTAATGAAGCAGTTTTAATTTATTTAAAATATACAGAGGTGACTTTGTGCAATTCTGCCACAGCCATGCACTTGTCCTGCACTTAAGTATTTGCTTCGAGCAAGCTTAGTTTCCTCCATAGAAACCATAAGCCACAAAGACCTGAAATGATGGCAGTGGAAGGTGCTGTACACCTTGCAGAATTGTATCCCTGTTTATTAAAATGGCAGTGAGACCTCCACCTTCCCCCTGTTAGCTGGCTGTGGGAGCAAGAGGATATTCACACACCAGGAAATGTGACTGTGCTCTTCTGTTTGCTTCCTCCTCACCAGGAAAGAGCAACCCGTACTGCGAGGTGACGATGGGCTCTCAGTGCCACATCACCAAGACCATCCAGGACACCCTCAACCCCAAGTGGAACTCCAACTGCCAGTTCTTTATCAAAGACCTCGAGCAGGACGTGCTCTGCATTACAGTGTTCGAGAGGGACCAGTTCTCCCCAGATGGTAAGTAGGAGCTTGCCACAAGGCTGTGTTCAAATCTCCCTTTTCTAAGAAGTACAGACCTGTATGGAACCCCTTTGCATAGCCAGGGTCTGACTCACCCTTGCTCTCCAGTGGAGTCTTGCCTGTTTCAGGGTGAGAATCAAGCTCTCTTGGGGTTTGGGGGATTTTTTTTTTTTTTTTTATGTATGCAACTTGATGCTGTCTTTTTTGCATTTCAGACTTTTTGGGCAGAACAGAGATCCGTGTGGCAGACATTAAGAAGGATCAGGGTTCAAAGGGACCAGTTACAAAGTGTCTCCTCCTGCACGAAGTCCCAACGGGAGAGATAGTCGTCCGACTAGACCTGCAGTTGTTTGATGAGCCTTAGAGGGAAAGGGACCAATGTCTTATTTCAGTCTGGGTTCACTGCAATAGGTGTCTGCAGAAGCTGTCGTGAAATCCTTATTCGTTTGGTATGAAACTGCTGCTTGCCCTTCACACATAAGAGGGTTATCAAAGCAAACAGGAGCATCTTTGTGCCTTGATAATTCTCATTGGAAAATGAATCCCAGTTTTGTGAGGAAACCTCCCTCAATTTCTGTATGTGGGACTTGACATTAGTTTCCTGGGTTTGTGAAATAACCTAGTTGTTTGTGTGCACCAGTCCGAAAGGCTGACAGACCACATAGGTGGCTCTGCTTGCTCCAGTTACCCTACTCTTTAATTTACATGATAAGGGCAATGTTGGTATGTTTGGATACTTTCTGCAGATCTCCCCTCTTAGGAATTTTGTGCCTATTGCTCAGCAAAATGGTGTGTAAATGTTTTGTGAATCCAATGAGCAGTTAAGTGGTAAGAAGATCTTTGATTGACCTGAAGACCTTTACGGTGGTTCTGAAGAGACTTAGGAAATAAATAATGATCTTTGCTGATAAACAAAGGAGATTCTATGAGCAAACCACTTCATGACTCACTTTACCCCTAAAAATAAATTATGTCCAGGCCTTCTGCACAGAATTGTTCCAGCACTTGGTACCTTTGAAAGTTGCTGTTTCCTGTAGGGTTGTAAATGTTTGGACAGTAAGTGAAGGTGAAAACAGAGCCCTGCTGAATGTTGTGCTATACCACTGCAGCCCCGCTTTGCCGCTGCTGAACTGTGTGAATGCAGATGGATGATCTGTCACCCGCCGCGGGCCGGGAGGACATCACGGCTCCGCCTCAGGAAGCTGGTTCCTACCCCAGGGCATGTAGGTTGGCGGGCACCCCCCGGCGAGGAGGCCTCAAACTGCCCCGTGCCTGCACGTGACGTGGGTGGCGCCGGGTCCGTGACTTCGGGGCAGCAGCGTCGTGCAGATCCGAGGGGCGCCGGCCGCAAGGCGGGCGCCGGCACCGGGAACGGCGGCGCTGCGGAGGGGGCAGCCCCGCAGCCCGAGCCTGGGCCCGCCGTGGGGCGCCAGGCTGCCCGTATGCGCTTAGCTCGGACCCCCCACACGGCGGCCACGCCGCCCCGCTTGGCCCCACTGCGAGCGCCCCACGGCGCCGGCCTCCTCTGTCCCCTCAGGCCGCAGCGAGGCCCAAGGCCCGGCCTAAGCCAGGGCAGCCACCCCACGGGGGAAAGACGTTCCCCTCGGCTCCAATTCCTTTCGCTCGTTGCCTGTCATGCGAGCGCTGGTATTTGGGGCCTCCTTTCCCAGTGGGAGGTGTCGGCCCGTTCCGTTAGCATGTGAATGTTCTCGTGGAGCCTCCTGTGAGGTTTTGGTGTTCCCTGCATGTCCTTTCAGTACTGGTTGCCACCTCTCCTGGGTAGGCGGTGTTCCCTGGCGCTGCAGAGGCTGCCTGATTTCCCTTGGGAAATCAGGGCAGCTTCCGAACGGATAGCTAGGTACAGTATGGTGATAAGTGTAAACTGTGCTGGGAAGTGGCTGTATCGTAATTGCCTATGAGACCACTACGATGTTTCAAGCAATTGGGAAAAAAAAAATGTATGTTGGAGGGACAACAAAGTTTACATTTCATACTTTTCAGAATCGCTTTATTATTTATTTATTGAAGATAGTGTAGAATTTTGTATCAGAAATGACAGACATACTTACGTATTTTTTGAACAGAACAGAGATACACACTTTAGTTAGAAACTTTCAACTGACACATTTTAGAGGGAGTTTAACTTCCAAGGCATGCACTTGTTTACCACTAACTGGCTGAAAACAGAAGTAAGAGAACTTTAAGTTTCTATTTTTCAATGTTGTTAAGAAAATTGTTTGGATTAAAATATGTAAATAGTACTAAACCCATGCTTTCCTAATTCCATATCAGTCCATTTTATTGAATATAATGTATATGAAAATACACATTGTTGTGGTAGGATAAAAAAAAAGTGATAAAAATCTATTAATGGAGTAACATTAAATGTCACTGTCTAACCTTTTATTGCTGTCGTAATTTTACTCCGTAGCTGTAAACATGGTGGCCATTCCTTTCAGTGCTTCAGAGAGCAGTGTCACCCTTCAGGTGTCATTTCACCAGCACCTTTGTCCCTGTCCTGGAGTGGCACGGTCTTGCACGCATTGATCTCCATTGATCCCACAGGCATCTGGGAGTTTATGTCCCAGAAGGGACTTTCCGTGAGGGAGAGACTCGTTGGCTGCGTTTGCACTAGCGTTTTCCTGCAGAAAGCAGCGTCCCCTCGCTGGTGCCTTGAAATGGGGCCGGTGTTGTGGGGAGCTCGAGGCAGCGAGAGCGGCTCAGCAGCAGGCGTGGTAGGAAGTTGGGTGTCTCTTGGTGTATTCGCAAAGCCAAGCGGTGTCAGCAGGCTGAGCTGGGCTCTTCTGAGTGTCCTCTTCAGGTATGCTAGGCTGTTCCCCTGCGGTCTTAATACCTTTGTTTGTGCAGACCCGATAATTCAGAGTCTTGGTCATGTATTTCCGAATATACCAGTAAAATCACACACCTGGGAGCGCGGTGCCCTTTCCAGCCCCATCCCGATGTGTGTAGACTTCTCCCAACGCTCTGCCAAGTGACAACAACAAAACTCCAAGTCCAAGTAATACTTGATTGTGGTTTGGTTTGAAAGAGCCATGAGTGATCCCTTTGGATAAGCACTGAATAATAAATTCTTCAGCACCAAACTCCTTGGCTGGCATTCGAGCCTTTCTGAAAATATTTCTGTGACTCTTTGATGCATTTGCTACCTTCATTGAAACAGTGAGATTGCTTTTGAGAAACGAGGGCAAAAAAGAAAAAAAGAAGAGGAAAAGAAGAGGCAAAATCTTGTAGCTTGTTTTCCAAGCTGTAATTCTGGGAATTGCATTCTCCCACTATGTATATTAATTCTAATAAGGAGAAGGATATTTCTGTCTGATGGTTCCTTCTGTCTTTAGTCTTGTAGCAGCATCAAGTTAGTGGTCAAGAAACAACAAATATTTTTGGAAATTATTACAATGACTGTTTGAAGATGGAGGCAGTTGGGGACAGGCAGAATGCCAGTGCTGTTGTGGTTGCAGACAGGATGGGGTATCTAAGAAATAGAGGAAAAAATTTTTTTTTTGATTGTTTTAAATTCATATCCACAGTATCCCAGCGGAAGTTCAGTTATCCAGGAGAATCCGTAATGACATTAGCAGCGTGATTAATAATGAAAAATTAATAATAATGTGTTTGTTCTCACCCAGGAAGGCATCACAGGTAAAGGCACACGGGGTTTAACACAGCTCTGTATTTATGCACAGATTTGCTTGCACTGCTTCTTGGAAGTTGGGCTTTTGGAGGGGTTTAACAGTCCTCGCGCTCACCTTGTCAAGAATTCCCTCCTGAGCTGTGCCCTTTCCTTCGGTGCTGCCGGGTGCCTTCGCAAAGGTCTCGAGGAGGTGTCAATGCTGCTGTCGGGCTCCTCGCTTTCCTGGTGCAGTCCAGACAGCTCCCGTGGCCTCCAGGAGGTAGCACAGGCACATGCCCTTTTTCCAAGCTGCACTTCTTTCCTCATAGATGTGTATGTATATTAATGTTAGCAAGGAGAACGATGTTTCCCCCTCGTGCATCCCTGTGTTTTCTGCTTGTCAGAGGAGCTGCTTGCCCGCAGCATCGCAGCCCATGGGCAAGGTGGCTCTCGGGCCCTTCGCCCGTGCCCGTCACCAGTTCGGGTTTCCCCAGCATGGGGGACACTGGGAAGGCTCTTCCTGAGCGTGCTGAGGGGCAGCCCCGTGTGGAGGCTCTGCAGCAGGAGCAGGCAGGTGCCTCCCTGCAGGCAGCCCCTAACCCTCCGGACGGGCCACGCGCCCGGCCTCCAAAGCCGGGGGGCTTCCATCATGGAGCACTTGGTTTGACCCCTTTCACTAGGGGAAGATCAAGCCAGGTTTAAGCAGAATATCAGACAAAAAGTTAAAACTTGAACTAAAACAGACAAGTAGATCCTTATTTGCTTTGCAGCTGGGTCTGCTTTCCTCCTCCTTGCCCCCAGAGGGACTGGTCTTTGGCTCAGAGCCACTGAGCAATCCATGGCAGTGCTTACTGGGCAAAGCCTAAAGCCCATCCTTACCCCTGCAGCCCGTGAGGAAACGCTCTAAAGTATAAACCAGCCTGCTGAGCTTGGCCTCAGACACACCACGTTTGGCGCGGGTAGGAAGCCCATCCATGGGGCTTGGGGAGCTCCGTGCAGCTGCTGCTTGGCCTGGGGCACCTTGGAGGCCGGAGCCGGGCCCCGAGCTGCCGCCACGCCAAAGCAGGGAGAAGTTGCAGGTCATTTTTTCTAGATGCACTCGATTATTATGTATTTTCTCAATATGAGTTTTTATGAGGGAACTTTTTAAATGTTCATTTTACAGTTTTTTTAACCCTTAAAAAATAATGATCACTTTTTGTTACGCGTGAGTAGGGTTGGGGGGGGAAACACTGTGGCTAGTGAAGTTTTTTTGTAATATTATTAGGTGTGTACGTTTGTCAAACCGTCCCAAGGCCAAGCCTTTCTGCAGCTCTGCTGTCTACTTTCCTACTGCTCTGTTTGCCACTGGGGGATTTCAGTTCACTCAGATCCAGCAGCCAAAGCCCTCAAAACACGGAAAAGCTGGGAGCCCGGCTGCCTCAACCAGCCTTCGAGGGCTTTGCTCTATATGTACATTCCACAGATAGCCCGGGCTTTGTTTTGCCCAAACACCCTCTCTCCTACATGCATATCGGTGTATCTATAGGTAAATACGAGCTTATATAGAGAGATTATATATATGATTATTTGTATATATGATATAAAAACACAGCTATGTTGTTGTTGTCAAATACTGAGTAAATCTAACAGAAAAAAAAAGAAATTATAGGCCCACGATTTTGTTTAGTCATTTAAATATTTTAAAATAGGGACCATCCTTGGGAAATTATTTTTCTGTATATATGAGGCTATATTTAGGACCTAACTTAAGTGAATTCAAAGTTGCAGTAGAACAATGTAAGCTAAGCTGATGTAAGCTAGCCTAGTCGCTTCACGTAGCTGTCAGAGAAGGTCCTGCCGCGTCGTGGGTGCCTCCCTTGCGCCGCTCGTAGCGCTGCGCAACGTTGCCGACCCCGCACTCAGGATCGGGAAACGTCGCGGAAGGAAACGGTTACTTGGAGCGTGACCTTGGAGCAGGCGGCAGCTGTTGAATGTTGTGCAAATGAAACCGGAGGGTTTGGGTGCGTGAATGGGAGAGGGGGAAGGGGGAGAAACGCGAGCGTGGTGTCCTGCAGGACGGGCTGCCCAAAGCCGGCAGCCGGCCCTTGGGAAAGAGGCCTCCGGTCTCAATCCAAGTTGGATCCCGGATCCCGGAGGTGGGATGGTGAGAAGCAGCATGGCAGTCGCATCCGGCCAATGGCTTTTGCAGGACACCCTATTCTAGGTCTCCACGGACCGAGGAAGGGATTTAGATTCCAATGAGCCCTTGTGGACTTTGTAACGGGCAGTTTTTACTTAGTGTCGGTACATCCTTAAGAAGAAAAAAGAATAGCTGTAGTATTTTTTTCAGTGTTAATACTTAGAACTGGGGAATGACCCCCCAATGGTGGTGGTAGTGGTACTTTTTAGTGCACTTTTCGTTGCCACACAAACAGTATCAGCTAGTTTCCTTTTTTTCCTTAAGAAAGGAAGTGTCATACTGTAGTAGTATCCTTAAGATCCTAAAAATTACTGAGGCATTACAAAATACCTGCTACCTGCATTTGTCTTAAGGTGGGGAGAGACAGGAAAAAAAGGTCATTTTCTTTTTTGAATAGAGTGTAAAATTTACTTGTTAATTTAGATCATATCTCACTATTCTACAGTGATACATCTATACTGTGAAGTTTTTCCTTTTTTTAAAAAAAAGATTATAATAGGTAGTACAAAGAATTATGAACCAGACATCACTGTTTCTCTCAAGACAATTTCAACTGCGCCTTGGTTGCTTTGGATGTGTTTTTCCCTCTGCCTGCCTCGGTTAAGTGATTCTATTTACCCATGTCAAACTGAACGAAGTCCTTACAATGCACTCAGCTGTCCAAGGAGCTGCGCCCACTTCCCAGGCTGCATTCACCACGGCTGATACTGAAAATAAGATTTTATTCTGTGTAATGTCTGACACGGATGAGACTGTAGTTGTGCAAGTGAAATTATGCAAGAATAAACCCTGTTTTTTAAAAAAAAGTTCCACTGTGTATTCTTATGTTCTTGAGAAGCATCAAGGGGTAGCGTGGTGTCAAAGACACACTAAATAAATCTCCATGTTAATACTTCTGATAAAAGGACGTGACTGCTGTAAGCAAAGCAACAGCCCCAGCAATGGGGAAATAAAGTTAGTAATTTATTTGCTTATAATTTAATGCCTGATGTGTGCCACTTCTTAATCTCTGTACAAGGTGTTCGCATTTTTCAGAGAGGAAAACAGAGGTTGCCAGGGTGAGGCCAAAGAAGAAAAGCACTTGCTTGGCAGGAGGGTGTTGTTACTACACGCATGTTACTAAATTACACGACCCCCCTGTTCACGAGCAGACCTGTTCTCTGTAGCCTTGATTCAAGCCCCTCGAGGCGGCCGTCCCGCCTTGTCCCCCCCGCCTCCTTTGTGGTAATATTGAGTTTATTTAGCCCCAAACCACACAACCTCTGTACCGGAGGGCCGCTCTTTTCCCTCTGCTGTTCCAGGCCGGGCAGCGCCAGGGGACGCGGCTGCAGCCCCGGTCTTGCCCCGCAGCAGCCTGCGAGGCCCAGCCGCCGCAGCGGAGACGCGGCGGGAAGGGGCAGCAGGGCCCGACCTGCAGAGCCGCTTTGGGCAGCCGCCCACCCGCCCCGGCACCAGCCCTGCGCCGCGGGACCCCTGCTTCCTTAGGCAGTTAGGAGCAACGACACAACTCCCGGACTGCCGTCCTGCCCAAGCCCTGCCTGGAAGACCCAGCAAGCCCGTGGCGGGGTGACCGCACGCAGCAGCTGTGGGAGAAACCCCCTCCCCGTCCGTCAGGGGACCCGCCCTCGCGGCAGGCTCGATTCTCAACTGTGACACAAAACGGTCCATGAGGACTAAGCAAAGCTCACTGCAGCTTCTCAACCTCTCCTGCTCAGTATTATGTTCCTAAATCTTCAAAATACTTCAAGCAGTCTAGTCGAGAATTAGTAATTTTATTTGATTCATCTGACAGGTTTCACTGGGAACACTGAATAGGACGGCTTGCTAGACAGTCTCTCTCATGATTTTGGTGAGCTTCTGGATCTTGGACTTTGTTGACATATCCACGTACTTCTCCCCAATATTGACAATCATTCCACCAAGGATGGAGGGATCCGTCTGAGGAAAAAAATATTGAACAGAAATTTTAAAAATCTAAAGCAAAAATTCATAATCATAGTATTAATGTTTACACTAGTGAAGAAAAAGCCTTTAAAACGTGTTTCATACTATTTTGCCGTCATTACATTCCAACAATTTTAGTAAATGCAGTATTAAGTCTACAAGAAAATACAGAAATATAGACAATATTCGCCGTATTGATTTTACTGAATCCAGCTACTAAAAAAATCTTTTTTTTTGTATAAAAAGAACAGAGAGACCAAAGTCCAGTTAACATTAACTAGATGATGAAGTCTACAGAAATCCATACCTTGGTCTCGAGCTTTAAGATCTCTCCTTTAGCCAAGAATCCACTCAAAGCGCTTTTTAGCTCAGTAAGGCTTGCATCATCCAGAGGCTGAAAAATTCAAACAAAAGCCGAAGAAAATGAACTTTCACAAAATGTATATAATACCGATTCTTGTTATCTTTGAACTCCAAAGAAAAAACAACACTAAAATAAAAACCAGCTTCTCAGACAAAGGGACACTGCAGGAACAGTCACTCAGCCACAGTGTTCAGCCCACAGGGAAGGATCAGCTTTGCTGCTCCTGGCAAGTACAAAAACCAGTTTCGCCTCAGGTGCTGGACAGTGACCCAGGACACAGACCCGCAGTTCCTAGTTTGCTTCCAGCTTGGGAGAAGCCCTTGGGCACGGGGAATTCTACATCCCTGAGAAGGACACTGTGAATTTACCTTTGCTGTCCCTAGGGATTGCTCAGATATTACTGTGACCAGAAGTCAGAAAAACACCTCACAAAAAAAACAAAAAACAAAAAAAAACCCTTCCGTTTTACCTTAAAACTAGCTAAATGGGTTTAAATTATTTATTAAGGTTATGTAATCACCAACAGTTTGAGAGCCAAGAAGCGGTAACAGGAAAATACCTTTGCAAACTAAACATTTGGGAAGGCTTGTGAACTTATGGACCTATGAAAACCTTTCCACGTATCCCTGAAGGCCATCAACTAGATACTGCTATAGAAAGCCAGGCATGAGGCACATTCCTTGGCCCAGGTGGGCAGCTCACGAGAGCCCTTCCGAGGGCTCCAGGGTTTGGGAGTCAGCCGCACGTCCCGCTTACAGCGCTGGGATGCTCTCCCTGAGGAGCAGGGCCAGGCGGCAGAGGCTCTAGCCCAGCCAGCCTGCTCGAGCCGCCAGCTCATCCCTTAGCTCCGACCTGAGCCCCGGTACCATCTCCGTGGCAAATCCCACCAGCGGCTGCCGGCACCGGGCGCCAGCCGCGCAGAGCCGCTCACGGTGGCGATGAGAGCCGAAGCTCGGGAGGGCTGGCTGGCCGGGGCGCCCCGGCGGGGTGACCGTGGCTCACCTGGGCCGTGGTGACGGTGCAGAGCACCTCTCCCCGGTACGCGCTCATGATCTTGCCAAAGGCCGACACGATGCCGGGCGCGTAGCGCAGGCGCCCGTTCTCGGCAAGCAGGTCTGGAAGAGGGGGGTGTTGGGAGAGAGTTTAACGCAGGTCTGGCGAGCTGCTGGGAACAGCCACGAGCTCTGGAGGCTTTTCAATATCCACAAGCTTACTTACTCATCAGGTTGGTGGTAATAGGGGACATCTTCTCTTTTGCTAACGCATCGTTTACAGCTTTTTGTTTAACCGCGCTCTTGATATGAGGGTTCATAACCACACCAGAGAGCTTGGGATCCCGCATCAGAGACTAAGAGAGCACAAGGACAGCAGACGAAAGTCATTGTTCCAGGCACCGCAGGGATAACCTGGACTATGCAGAGTGGGCAACGAGGTCATTAGACAGACGAGAATAAAGAAAGGCCTGAAGCAAGGTAGGAAATGGCAGCTTCACATACTTACTACACGTTGCTCTCACGGCTGGTGCTGCATTACTGCAGGCAAACCACACACGGTGTGTGTGTGGGGGGGGGACAGAGGTATTTAAGGGCCCTAGCGGGACGGCCCAGGTGCGCCCCCGCGCCGGGCCTCACCTGCACGCGGCTCAGCTCCTTCTCCACCTGCTCCAGCTTCTTCTGCTTGGAGGCGGCCGAGTAGAGCGCCGTGGCGTAGCGGCCCTCCAGCCCGTACACCTGCAGCGGCGGCTGCGCCGGCGGCGAGCGGCGTGAGCGGCCCGCACCGCACCGCCCCGCGCCGCGCCTGCCCCGCTGCCCCCGCGCCCCTCACCTTCACCAGCTTCGACACGGGCCTGGCCGCCGACGTGCTGAGCTGCCGCACCTGC